>QFEY01001355.1:0-20102 GCA_003316435.1 Russula virescens
GGGATATAGTGTGTCTAAATTTACTAAGCAATCCAACAAGTTTGAAGCCTTCATTCTGGATATCAACTTAAGGTGCTAATGATATAGCAATGAATCGATTTGCAAAATGAAGGCTTAAAAGTTATTGGATTACTTAGAAAATTGGGATTTACCATCCTTGGGTATGGGATATGGTGTGTTTAAATTTACTAAGCAATCCAATGAGTTTGAAGCCTTCATTTTGCATATCAACTTTAGATACTACTGTAATTGATGTACCCTGTTTTCCTGTGTCAATTTTGGGGCCAATTTTGACCAGTTGGGACCAGTCCAGACCGGTTTTTGACTGGTTATGGACCGGTCCCACTCAGGACCGGTCCTGACCGAAAACCGGACCGGAAAAGACTGGAAAAGACTGGTCCCTTCCAGTCCAGTTGCCAGTTGCCTAAATTTAGGCAACTGCAACTCAAGTCCAGTTGCCAGTTGCCTGATTTTTTGGCAAAAAACTGGACTGGACTGGACCTTGGAACACTACCTGCACCACCCCAATCTTCCCAGTTTAATACTAGCACGGCCCCTCAATGGATGAAGGATTACTGAGGAGTACCGATGGATATTGGACGAACCAGAGGAGGTCAAGGAGGCCGCGGTCGAGGAAACTATCGAGGCAATTTCCATGGAAACCCCAGGAATAACAGCCGAGGAGGATATGGTGGCAATGTTGTGTCCACTCCTAGCAATAACTCTAACAATGCGTGTTTCAACTGTGGACAAGTAGGACACTATGCCAGAAACTGCCCTCAGAAACGGCAACAACGTCAATACACAAACCTAGTAGACTTCGATGGATTTGCTGAAGAACCGGTATCCCAATACGAGCCGTCTTCTCAAGCCACTTCTTCCTATGCACCGAGCTCCTACGCAGCCACCCCTACTTCCTATCGATCCCCGCCAATGTCTTATGCGCCATCCGAGGCCACTGTCACCGAACAAGACAATCGAGTCAATCGGATCTATTCCGAACTAAACAACCTCTCAAATGAAGAAAAGATGACGATGGCTGGAAAAATGGGAGTAGCTGAGGATTTTTCCACCGCCTAATCAGATCGGCACTGATTAGGCAGAATAGTGACGCACCTGTATATATGTCCGCTCGAAAATCTATGACTCTGAGAGCCTTTATACATTCCACCACGAAAAGAGCCGAGACCATAGCCTTAGTCAATTCAGGGGCTACAGAGAATTTCTTTAACCTTCAATACGCTCAATCACTACATCTCCCTATCAAACAACTAAAAGATCCACGACCATTATACAATGTAGACGGAATGGAGAACAAGAGCGGTGAACTACGTCACTATACCGATCTCTCTGTCCAAACTGGAAGCAAAAGGATCAATATGGGGTTCTTCCTCACTGACCTCAGAGAACATAAGGCCATTCTAGGATACCCATGGTTCGCTGCAATGCAACCAAAAATCAACTGGGCTAGAGGATGGATTGACTCTTCCCAACTTCCTATTGTTCTACGAGCCCCTGACACGGCAAAAGCACGATTCCTACCCTGACAACTCAATCGACCTCGACTGATTTATCGTGACCAATACTACATTGGTCGAGTAACCATCCACACTGGTGTAGAAGACGATGTGGATTTATCAAAAATTCCCAGTAGATACCATCGACATGTGAAGGTATTCAGCGAACAAGCGTCACAGCGACTTCCCCAGCACACAGTATGGGATCATGCAATCGAACTACTCCCCGGGGCACCAGCAACTCTTCCAGGGCGACTATTACCTTTAACCCAGGAAGAAATCAAAGAAACCTACAAATTCGTAGCAGAACATCTCAAACGAGGGACTATTCAACCTGGCGTAGGACCATATTGCGCCAACTTCTTCTACATCAAAAAGAAAGATGGCAAATTATGTCCAGTTCAAGACTATCGACCAGTGAACAAATGGACAAAAAAGGATCGAAATGTCTCCCCTCTAATCTCTCAGACCATCGATCGGCTCAGCAGATGTACCCTATTCACCAAATTCGATGTACGATGGGGATACAATAATATTCGAATCAAAGAAGGAGATGAATGGAAAGCAGCATTCCTGACCCCCGAAGGGCTATTTGAACCAACAGTCATGTTCTTTGGACTCACAAACTCCCCCGCCACCTTTCAACGAATGATGAACACCATATTTCGTCCTGAGCTAGCACAACAATGGCTATCAATATATATGGACGATATTTTGGTTCATACCAAACGGAGAGAAGGAGAAACCGAAGAACAACATTGAAAACGTCATGAAGAATACGTTCATTTGGTACTAGATTGACTGGAAAAGCATGATCTATACCTCAAACCTGAAAAATGCGAATTCGAACGTGAAGAAATCGAATACCTAGGAGCAGTTATTGGCAAAGGGAAGGTAAAAATGGATCCGAAAAAGATAGAATCGGTCAAGAACTATCCAGCCCCTACAACTCCAACGGAGATATGTAAATTCCTAGGGTTCACTGGATACTATCGATACTTCATTCAAGGATACTCCAAAATAGCCAGGCCACTACTCGATCTCACAAAGAAAGCAGCAACATGGCATTGGGGAAAAGATCAACAAGAAGCATTTGAAAAATTAAAGAACCAAATGTCAAAAGCCCCGGTTCTTCACCAACCAGACTTTTCAAAAAGATTCTACCTCCAATGCGACGTATCGGCATATGGCATGGGAGCCATACTCTCACAAGAGGGAGAAAACGAGTCACCCTCACTCCAGAAACGCGAAAAACCAGCACTTCACCCCATAGCCTACTACTCTGCCACATTCACATCTGCCGAACGAAACTACGATATATATGAATGAGAGCTACTCGCCATCATGAAGGCCCTGGCACACTGGCAATGATATCTAGGATAGACACAAGAACCCTTCATCATCCAAACAGATCACGCCAATTTACAATATTGGAAATTGCCCAAAAATCTCAACCACCGAACCACAAGATGGCATGCAGACCTCCTGGATTATGATTACCTCATCAAGTATATTCCAGGAAAAGACAATGTGGCAGCAGATGCTTTGTCCAGGCCTCCAGGACAAGATCACGGACAAGATGATAACCAAAACATAGTCATCTTCCCACCAGCACGTTGCAGAGCAGCTGACCTTCGAGAAAACCCTAAGCTTCCGATCCCGGAACACGATGATAGAGTCAAGAAACTTCTGATGCGCCTCTATCATGATGATCCATCAGCAGGACACCCAGGGCGTGATGAAACCATCAGACAAGTCCAGAAGAACTACACATGGCCTCACATGCAGCAATGGATCGAAGAATACATCAAGGGATGCGCAACTTGTCAACAAAATAAGAATCTAACCCACAAGAGAACCACCCCTCTTTTCAAAATCGATACCACGCTAATGACACGCCCCTTTGAACAAATTGCAATGGACTTGATCACAGGGCTACCTACACACAAAGGACATGACGCTATTCTCACGATTGTCGATCACAGATGCTCCCGAGCCGCTACATTCTTACCTTGCTCGACAAAAATCACTGGTCCTGGCATAGCCTCGCTCTATCTGAAACATCTGTTCCCATGGTTCGGGCTCCCCTCTAGAATCATCAGCAACAGAGACCCACGCTTTACGTCTAGCTTTGCTAAAGGGCTCACTCAGAAACTAGGGATTTCTCAGAACATTTCTACCGCCTTCCACCCTCAAACTGATGGGCTATCAGAATGAAAGAACCAATGGATCGAACAATACCTTCGAACTATTACGTCTAACCATCCAGAAGAGTGGAGCGATTGGTTATCTCTGGCTACAGTGGTACACAATAACCGGATGAACAGCACCCTGAAACAAACGCCCAACCAAATCTTATTTGGGCACGACGCTCGCCTTCTCCCAGATCATATAAACCCTAGCACCAATCAACTTGTCAAAGAAAGGCTAGAAACATTACATGTTACGGTTTGATTACGGTATTGGCCTATGAGAAACCTTTTTCCTTTTTATGCTTACCTTACCTTTTTGCTTACGAATACGCTTACTAGAGTGGAGTCCCACGTGACCTAAAGAGACGTGACTCCACACGTGCTTAGAGGCGATGCCTCGTGACTCAGACTCTAACAGAGTCATAATGAGTCTGACTCATACGTTTCACTTCTGATCTGACTCATTCATATCATATGTACCATAATAGGTCATCCCAAAAGGGGAACCTCTGTACTATATAAGTCGCGCTGTAGAGTACCATGTACCCCAAGCTCGACTTGGTTACTTTCCCGAATCCACTTGATCCTCTTTATAGTGTTGAGTGTAGAAGGAGCCCCTCTCATCTACCCTCACCACTACGTCTTAGAGTATTAAAGGCCCTTCCTTGCGGAGCACCCTTTAATACTAGTCTTGCTTCAACTCTATCAGTCTTAGGCAACTGTTGAACGGCCTATTCAACTCTATAAGTCTTAGTAGCACTTGCAAGCTACTACCGAACAGACTTGTTCATTTCATTCACAAGTCACACGTGCTGAGCCTAGGTACCAAGGGTTAAGCCCGGACCTTAGGAACGTATCATTACCTCGGGTAGAACGTCCCTCGCGCTAGCAGGATCTCCACTCCCTCTTTAGGTCAAGTCGACCCTTAACGCCCTCGGGAGTGTTACATTACGAGAAGGACAAAAGGCTGCTACCCAGGCAATCAATAAAACAGCCAGAGCGCCCTCTGTTATTGAACCCCTGTTTCAGAAACACGCGAAAGTCTGGCTTGATGGCAAAAACTTACGGTTCCCTCATCAAAAATCAAAACTACTACCAAAACGGTACAGCCTGTTTGAGATCATTGAAATGATCTCTCCAATTGTCTATCACCTTGTGCTCCCGGCTAGCTGGAACATTCATAACGTCTTCCATGCATCACTCCTTACCCCGTATGTCGAAATGGGCTCACACGGTCCCAACTACACGAGACCACCCCTGGACCTGATTGATAACGAAGAAGAATATGAAGTGGAACAGATAAGAAGCCACCGATGTCATGGGCAGTTGCGAACGCTCCAATACCTTATCAAGTGGAAGGGGTACCCAGAGAGTGACAACACCTGGGAACCTGTGACACAAGTTCATGCCCCACAATTGATCAAAGTGTATCACCGACGACACCCACTCTCAGCTATAAAAAGGCTCCAAGTTTCGCTAGCAAAACTTTAGCTCCCCACTCTATGAAACTTGCCTTCTGCTTCCTCCTATCACTCGCAACACTTTGCAACATGTCCGGCATCCGTGCCCTCTCCCCCACTGTCTCCCAGACTTGCGACACCTCTGCTACCCCCTCGGCCCACTCTAGCGACGGGACCGACAGCGATCTCACCCCAGGAGAGATCGTCCTCGTCGATGACCTCCAACCTGGCGTCCAAGAAGCTCTCACCCAGTTTTGCATCGAACAACAGGACAAAGTCGCCGCCTCCCAAGAGGCCTTGGCTCGCTTCCGTGAGCAACGGGAGAAGGAACAATTTAGGTCAGCCCTCTCGTCTCCCGTACCACTTCCTGTACCACCCTGTGTCGAGTGCTCTCTCCATCCCCTGCAAGTTGCGTTACACCCCTTCTGCGAGCATGGCCCGGCTCTCTCCCCCAACGAAGTCGCTTGTGGACGACTCTCTCCTTCTACCACCCGCACCGTCCTCGCCTCTCACCATGCCGACAACCTTTCCTGCCCCATGCTCATGGCCATGTGCAAGGCCTTGGCCAACACTGTTGATGGTAGACAAGAAAATTTCGACCGTCAACTCGCGCTCTTCAAGGACCAAATCGAAACCTTGGAGATGGAGAACGCTTCATACAAGTGCAAGTACGATGAAACCCCCGCCAGATATGAAGAAAACGATGGACACATCACCCAGGAGATCCCCATCAGCAATGGGGTCTATCGTTTTCCACACTGGGTCAAATGCCTCCCCAACGGCAAGGTCGCAATGCTCCACCAGGACGCTACCCAAGACAAAGACCCCTACGTGGTCGACCTACTTGCCCCCTACGACGCCACCATCGAGGAACCTGCAGAGCCTCTTGCCCTGTGGTTCCATCGTACGATTACCGGACCGACTACGTCGTATCAAATCCTCCACAACAAGGTGGAGGCCCTTTTCGACTGGGGGCATCTGGCTGAGGTGGAGCGTCTCCGGAGCATCGCCCAACAGCAAGTTATGTTGCGCACAAGGATCGAGGAGTTGGAAGCAGACACAGATGGGTTGCGCATGCAGCATGAGGCATGCGAAGGTAGGCTCTCCCTGGCTCGCACGCAGCAAAAGGTCGGGCACCTGGAAGGACGATATACGCCCTACCCGGCGACCCATCCTGGTGGATGGTGTCACACCAAGAAGCCCTCCTTCTCGCAGGGGCTTGACGACTAGTGGGTGGGTCATGTCACAGGTACAATGTTTGTGTGCCGTGTGATTGTATTTGTACGATACGGATCGATGGATACGATAAGGTTCTGGCTGATTGCAAACTGATAAGTCTAGTAGTACGTATCCTAGCTATCAGTACCCTGTTTCACTTTTGTTACGTGTCCCCCAATTTTGCTCCATTTCATACGATTCCTTTCTTGTCTTGCGCCCTAGGATCCCATGTATTAGTAGTGGCGTTACCACCTGCCTATAAATAGGCCTTTGTGACGTCGGGACTCACCAAGTTGAGTCTCCTGTCGCAATACAGTGGACTTCTCTCTTTTCCTTTTCCCTGAGTGGCAGCGCCTTTCATTCTCTAAGACAGCGTGCGGTAACTCAGTACTCATTCATCCTGGAATACCTCTTAGGCTGGCAGTACGGTCATCATAGAGACTTAGGACTCTATACCATCTGCTGTGTCTTCCTAGTTTCGCATCCTAATCAACCCCCATTCCTATGTTTCCGAGTCTTAGTGTCACGAACCCCAATACTTGTACCACAACTCCGTGGACGAATCCCTTGGCGGTGACACAATGCCTATGCTCAACACAAAGAGCTAATAAAATAATTTAAATGTGGGGTGAAGGTAGCTATTCATAGCTTTCAATCCCAAGTTTTTTGGAGCAACGAACCCAGAATTGAGGTGACCAGCTGTGACTGACTGGATCCAGGGAGCTGTCTGACATGTGGGTAAACAACAGTATGAGCAAAGTCACACATGCCTTGGATGCCTAGCTAGCAGCATGACAGTTTGTAAGGCGCAACCTTTGAGGGCACGAGAAGAGTCCTGTATCATTGGAACATGCCAATATTCCTTTCATGGCCAAACAGGATCTCTCCACCAGTACTCATGATGGGCAAGGACAGATAAGACAAGTCCACTTATCCTCAACTTATGGGTCAACTAATGTCTTATAAATTGATGAATAAGCGGACCCTGCTGTTGTTACAAATTATATTAAGACAATTGAATCATTTATTGACTTGTCTTTATGTGCTGGATTATTATAAATATGATTACCCAAACAATTAAAAATTAGCCATGTGCTAAAGGGAGACCCCTTATGTCCCAACAAATATAAACTAAATTGTTTACCTAAGCGGGCAAATTAACAATTAATTTTATATTTGCTGGGTCATAAGGGCTCTCCCTTTAGTGCGTGACTAATTTTTAATTATTTGGGTAATCATAGTTATAATAATTTGGCATATAAAGACAAGTCAATAAATGATTCAATTGTCTTAATATAATTTGTGATGACAACAGGGTCCACTTATTCATCAATTTATAAGACATTAGTCGACCCATAAGTTGGGGATAAGTGGACTCATTTTATCCGTCCTTGCCCATCGTGACTGCTCGTCAATAAATCTCTCAATTCCATTGCCAAACAAATCCTATACCGCGACATCGGCGACCTCCCCACCCCCCGTGGCGAGGTGCGGGCTTGTCAAGGGCCTTTCCCTCAACTTTGGCAACAACAAAGTCCTGTTTGCACTCAAGCTACTCATTGCAAAGGTACTCCAGCGGCTACCATGTCACTCTTAATATTAAGGCGTTCGTCTCCGTTCCATGAGAAAACAGACATCGCATGCTTGCATGGATGTTTCCATGGGATGCTCCCTTCTGCCTACACTTATTCGTGACTTTCATCAGGTGCCTGTCATCTGTCCCCATCGGAGGAAGCCGAATAAGTCTGTCAGGCTTGACCAGATTTTGATGCCTTCCTCGAGTTCCCACCGGAGATCCACGACCTCTCGTTGCAAGGCATACCCTCATACAGCTCAAATCCCTTCACACTCACGTGATCCACACCTGGCACCTCGAGAGCTTCTGCTTAGTACAACTCGATCCGGATACCCTCGGCGAGGTATGTGCCTAACCCCTTCTCTGTCAGATTGGAATTGAAGGATGGGACAACCTAGGTCGTGGCGACATGGCCGGTGCAGGGAATCTTATTCTCCAAACATGGTTAGCGCACACCCGAAGTGTTCGCTCAAACCCAGACGCCCGTCCGGCACCTCACAATCCTTATTATCGATGCATCGGCACCAAGTGAACTCTTCCCACAGCTCGCCACTCGCTTATCACACCTCGAACCACTACACATTGTTGCCATCGTACAATAGTACAACCTCGTACATATAATCCCTATCAGGAGAATATACCCCTGCTGATTGCTGAGAGATCAGGACACACTACTCGATGTGTTCGCTGCCAATTGCTAGCTTAGACTTTCTCTGGTTCATGGTTAATGGTGTGTCTCGATATGGACTTGGGAATGAAGCGACGGTCACAGAGCGCTGGGTGCACGCATGCCGGACACTGCTGACTATTATCTGGCAGAAAGGCCGGGTATGGTTTGCAGGCAGTTCAGGTAAATGGGTGTATTCATGATGATATTCCCTGGTGTTCCTCTGCTGGGTCTCTTGGGCGGAATTTCCATGGAACTCATTTTTCATGTTTCTCGCGGATTACTACTATGTTTGTATGCTCGTTCAGTTGCCCACCGCTCATCACCATAGGACGCATTCTGTCCTGAACAGCGGCAAATAGTCAGATTACTTGGAGATCTCTTCCTACCATTCGACCAGTTATAGCACTCCTTGCACATGCAAGAATTGGACGTCATCCCATCTGAATGTGGCACTTGTTCACTCTGATTGATAGGGTGGTGAGGTCCATTGTATCGTTTTGATCGAGTCCGTTGATCCCCTATTGAGATTACCTAGCCCCATGACTTGAATGATGACTCAGATCCATCGATTCATCTCGTATAAGTCACTCTGAATATCTCGCTTCACTGTGCTCTTAGGGCTACTACTGCGGAGTGGAGATACAGGACATTCCATATCTCTGTCAAAGTTTTCGGGATCCGGCTAAACCTTATTTTATGAACGGGTGGTAGTCGCGTCGTATAATTGCAAAGAAAGTAGAATTGTCAGTCATATGTCAAAATACAGCGCGCATATCTAGGACGGCACGATCACGGTTTCCTAATCATGGATATCATTCTGAAAATTGTAACGGTAATTATGGTTTACATGTACTGTAAGGTATTGTATACCGAATAACGTCCAAATTTTCTATTTATTCGGGCCGTGCAACGATACTGCAGGGGCAAAGAGATTGTCGTAGGACTAGATGAAATTTACCATCAGCATCAACTAATCATTGTACCAAGCACACGATTATAGTAGCGCACCTGTATGTCACGGGCATTTATTTCATCCCAGAAATCAATTGTCGTGTTCTCACTCCCTCCAAAATCCCCTCGAGTGCCCGCTTCGAAACCAGGAAGCATACAAAGCTCCCTTCGTCTCACTCGGCCTATCCCCTTCGCTCGCATCCAAAACAACAAGTGCTCAAACCGATCCACTTGTACCAGGCCGCCTAGCCCTTAACCTGTCATAACTCTTCTTCTTTCTCCTTTCCCTTCTTTTTCTCTTCTCTTATGTCCTGGGCCCTAGGGGACTTCACTTGGTGGACGCACCCACAGCAGCGGCCATACAGGAGGACGGGACACCAAAGGATTGGAAAGTTGAGGTTGAGGTTCTCAAAGGTAGCATGGATACGACAGGAGTTTATAAGTACATTGCCACTCGACTAATGAGTTAATAATTAAGTAAGACCTCGGGATGAACTTTGCCATTGGGCATTTAATGAGCATGATATGAGTCTTAGGAGAACATGAGTATAGTTGCGCACCTCCACAATATCAGCAATATTTCTGCCATACGAACTGCTAGGCGTCATGGCCACCTCTGGGGGTCGAAAGTAACTGCTGCATTTCTCTTGTTGCATACGCAAAGGGAGTTACCCCTTGAAGGTTTAGCGCATTCACATCCGCGCCATATTTGACCAGCACCTGAGCCACTCCCACATGTTTGCCTTGACACGCGAAATGCAACGGAGTAGACCCATCCTTTCCATGGATATTCACATTCGCGCCATGCTCGATGAGCACCAGAGCGAGTTCCACATATCCACTTCGAGATGCGAGATGCAACGGTGTCGATTTGTCATTGCCCTGGGCATTCACATTTGCACCATGCTCGATGAGCAGAAGAGCTAACTCCACGCATCCGTTATGAGACACAATGTGCAGCGGAGTAGACTCGAAGTAGTTCTGGGAATTCAAGTCCACGCCACAATCTATGAGCACCCGAGCCAATTCCACATGTCCGCCTTCCAGCGCGAGATGCAATGGGGTTGACTGGTCTTTGTCCCGCGCATTGACATCCGCGCCATGCCCAATGAGCACCACAGATAATTCCACATGTCCACCTTGAGACGCGAGATGCAACGAAGTCGACTTGTCATCGTCTTAGGCATTCACATCCATGCCACGCTCGATGAGCATCAGAGCAAAGTCTACATATCCGCCCTGACACGCAAAATGCAACGGAGTGGACTTGAAGTTGTCCCGGGGATTCATATCTGCGCCATACTCGATGAGCACCTGTGCAAGTTCCACATTTCCGCCCTTCAACGCTAGATGCAATGGAGTTGACTTGCTTTTGTCCCAGACATTGACACTCGCTCCACGCTCGATGAGCAGGAGAGCAAATTCCACATGTCCAATGTGAGACACGAGATGCAACGGAGTGGACTTGAAGTAGTTCTGGGCATTCACGTCCACACCACGATCGATGAGCACCCGAGCAAACTCCACATATCCACCCTCCAATGCAACGTGCAAAGGAGTTGACTTGGAATCGCTCTGGGCATTCACATCTGCGCCACACTCGATGAGCACCTGAGAAAATTCCAAATGTCTGCATATTAGCGCAAGATGCAGTGGGGTAAAATTGAATAAGTCCCGGGCATTCACATCCGTGCCATGCTCGATGAGCACCCGAGCAAACTCCACATGTCCACACTTCAGCGCAACATGCAAAGAAGTTGACTTGTAATCACTCTGGGTATTCACATCCGCACCACGCTCGATGAGTACCCGAGAAAAATCCAAATGACCGCCTCTCAACGCAAGATGCAATGGAGTAAACTTGAAATTGTCCTGAGCATTCACATCCGCGCCATGCTCTATGAGCACTCGAGAAAACTCTATATGTCCACCCTCCAACGCGAGATGCAGCGGTGTTGATTTGGAATCGCTCTGGGCGTTCACATCCGCACCACGTTCGAGGAGCACCTGAGCAAAATCCAGATGTCTGCCTATTAAGGCAAGATGCAACGGAGTAATCTCAAAATTGTCCTGGGCATTCACATCCGCGCCATGCTCGATGAGCAACTGAGCAAATTCTACATGTCCGCCCTTCAACGCAAGCCGCAAGGCAGTCGACTTGTCCTTGTCCTGGGCATTTGCATTCGCGCTATGCTCGATGAGTACCTGCGCGATTTCCATGTGTCCGCCCTTCAACGCAAGCCGCAAGGCAGTCGACTTGTCCTTGTCCTGGGCATTTGCATTCGCGCTATGCTCGATAAGTACCTGCGCGATTTCCATGTGTCCACCCTTCAACGCGAGATGCAAGGGAGTTGACTTGTCTTTGTCCCAGGCATTCACATCCGCACCACACTCGATGAGTACCTGGGTAAACTCCACATGTCCACCCTTCAGCGCGAGATGTAGCGGAGTTGATTTGGAATCGTTTTGAGCATTCACATCCGCACCATGTTCAATGAGCACCTGAGCAAATTCCACATGCCCACCCTTTAACGCAAGATGTAACGGAGCAATCCCGGAATCGTCCTGGGCATTCACATCCGCACCATTCTCTATGAGCAATCGAGCGAATTCCATATTTCTGCCCTCCAATGCGAGACGCAGCGCAGTCGACTTGTCCTGGGTATTCACATCCACACCACGCTCAAAGAGCACCTGCGCGAATTCCACATGCCCACCCTTCAGCGCGAGATGCAATGGAGTTGACTTGTCTTTGTCCCAGACATTGAAATCCGCACCATACTCGATGAGTACCTGGGCAAACTCAATATGCCCACCCTTCAACGCGAGATGTAGCGGGGTCGACTTGTCATTGTCCTGGGCATTCACATCCGCACCACTCTCGATGAGTACTCTTGCAAATTTGACATGTCCTCCCTGAGACGCAAGATGCAATGGAGTCGAATTGTAATCGTCCGGGACATTCACATCCGGGCAATACTCGATGAGCTTCCGAGCGACTTCAACGTGTCCATCTTGAGATGCAAGATACAGAAGAGTCGACCTGTCATTCTTCGGGGAGCTTGTGTTGGCGCCATGTTCAATGAGTTCCTGAGCAAATTCCACATGTCCGTGCTGCGACGCAAGATTAAACGGGGTCAGCTCCGTATCATCGTGGGAATTCACATCTGCGCCATGTTTGACAAGTAGCCTAGCAATTTCTACATGTCCACTCTCCAACGCAAGATGCAGCGGAGTCGAGTTGTGGACATCCTTGTTATTTACTTCCGCACCATGCTCAATGAGCACCCGAGAGACCTCCATATGTCCAACCTGAGCTGCGAGGTGCAATGGAGTTGACTTGCGAATGTCCTGGGCATTCACGTTCGCACCACGCTCTATTAGAGCCCCAGATATTTTCACGTGTCCGTGCCTCGACGCGAGATGCAGCGGAGTTAATTTGCGAATGTCCTGGGCATCGACGTCTGCGTCGCGGTCAACGAGCGCATGAGCGACCTCCACATGCCCGCCTTGAGACGCAAAGTGCAATGGAGTAGACATGTCATTGTCCTGTGCAGTCACGTAGGCACCGCGCTCGACGAGAGCCCGGACAATTTCCATGTGTCCGCCCTTGGACGCAAAATGCAACGGAGTGGATTTGTCTTTGTCCTGGGCATTGACATTTGCACCATGCTCGATGAGCACCCAAGCAAATTTCACATGTCCGTCCTTCAGCGCAAGACGCAACGCAGTTGACTTATCCTTGTCCTGGGCATTCACATCCGCGATATGCTCGACGAGTACATGAGAGGTTTCGATGTGCCCACGCTCTAACGAAAGCAGCAAAGGAGTCGAACTATCAGTGTCCTGGGCATTCACATCCGCACCACACTCGACTAGTACCCGCACGAATTCCACATGTCCGCCGCGAGATGAGAGATGCAATGGGGTTGATCTGTACTTGTCCCGGACATTCACGTCCGCACCGTGCTGGACGAGCACCCGAGCACATTCCACATGTCCGCCTTCAAGAGCGATGTGCAATGGAGTCGATCCGCTGATATCCTGGGCATTCACATTCGCGTCATGCTCGATGAGCAACTGAGTGAATTCAACGTGTCCGCCTTGAGACACAAAATGTAATGGAGTCGAATGATCATCGTCCTGGGTGTTCACATTCGCGCCAAGTTCCGCGAGAGCTCGTACGAACTCCAGGTGTCCGCTCTCCAGTGCGAGATGTAATGGAGTCCATTGATCATCATCCGTGGCATTTACGTTCGCACCGTGCTTGACGAGCACACGGGCAAATTCCACTTGTCCGCTTTGAGACGCAATATGCAGCGGAGTTGTCTTGCCGTCGTCCTGGGCATCCGCCTCTGCGCCATATTCGAGGAGAGCCTTTGCGAATTCCACATGTCCGCCCCTTGATGCCGCATGTAATGGGGTACAATTAAAGCGTAGGCCCAGGGAATTCACATCTTGTGAGCATTCGATCACCAGGAAGTCCACCAAGTCAAGGAGACCAAAGAGAGCGGCGTAATGCAAGCAACTGCCTCTCGGCTTTAAGGGACGGGTAGGTCGTCGAGATCGACGCTGCGGAGCGTCCTGATTGGATATCCAAACCCAGATCGCAAGATGTGGCTTCCTCGGGTCAAATAGACGTCTCATCCCATCAAGTGTGCTCGCCGACACGTTCTCGAAACGTGTGTGGTCCACCCAGTGCTCAGCAGCATACTCAACGAGAGGGAAGTCCCTCAGGCCATCGCTGATGATGTCCTCGTTGAGATGGAGTAGAATGCCTAGACAAGCTTGCGCGACAAATGTATGAGCGGGTCGTACGGAAACACGGTAGCGGGAATTTGTACCCCCAGGTGAGGCGAGGCGAGTCGACATTAGGAATTCTTTTACCGAAAAATGAGAGAATTGTATAACTTCCGAACCCGCGACCTCGACAATGGCAATTAAACTGGAGCACGTAGACAGTACGGTGAATAGTGGATCTCTTGGGCGCCAATCTACTCGATAGGTCGGGATTGGCCCTTCGTCGAAATCGAACGCGAGGAGTTCCGCCAGCTCTTCAACATGAAGAGGGCGAAATGCGACTGCAACGCATTGGAAGATACGGTGAGCAAATTTCATGTTTTCCTTGTTAATATCTTGTATGATGCGTTCGTAGGTCTCGTTGAGGCTTTCTGGTAATTCATCCAAGGCTTGTCGGATTCGCGCGGGCAGGCATCGACGGAGGTACTCCAACTGACAAAACACCCATCTGAACCTGTTTCACAAATTTCAGAAAATACAGCGTAGTAACTTGGCATAAATATCTCACATTCCCTGGGCTTTTGTTGTGAGCACTTCAATAACCAGTTCCTTGTCGGCTGCTCTCCAGCGCTTCATGATCGGATCCGTGTTACTGCGTTTTTCAGGTGACTTGTCGTGCGCGGGAAAATTTGTAAGAAAATTCACACAATCCCGAGATGCCAAATCACTTCCGAAACCTTCAAACTTCATTGTTTGCCCTTCGGTCAATTAAAACCATAATGTCTACATTACAGAGAGTTGATTGGTGCAGTCCTTCTTGAATTCCAGTGGCTCCCAGAATTTCAAACCTCATTGTTTGCCCTTCGGTTATTTAAAATCATGATCTCTACATTACAAACAGTTGGTTGGTCAATCCTTTTTGAATTCCAGTGGCTCGTTGAGGAGATATGACAGAAACAATGTGCCCGATTTTTTTTACAGATTTTCTCGCAGCGACAAGTCAGGTGAAAAGCACAGTAACGACAGACTTGATATAATCGACGATGTCCTGCTTTTGCCCGCTCTCTTCATGCAGGATAACAGTGTGGAAATGTAAAGGATGAAGGACGTATGTGATATCGACCTCAGGTCGGCTCGTGATGCAGATGTGAAGGTTTGAGAGGTGCAAGTCGGCGAGCTCCTTCAAGAACATCAAGACTTTCTCGCGAGACGAAGGCATGCCAGATATGTTTTGACATTCATCCAAACCGTCGATTATTATAAAGACTGGTGCTTGTCCTGGGTGTTTGAGTATAGTCATTAAACATTCGATGAGCGCGACATCATTGGGATTTCGCTGCTTTCGCGTGTATGTAGAATAAAAATTAGAAAGAATAGCGGAGTAGGGGTCGGAGTGGTCACAAAGCTGAATCAGCAGAGATGATACGAGGCCCCTGAGCTGCTTCTTATGTTCATCCCGGAAGTCACAGTAAAAAAATCCCAACGAGGCGAGTCCCTGCTCCAGAAGGTCATTGATGTCCTCGATGATACAGGAACTAATTGATTCCATAAGTTCTTGCCCTAAGAATGCAGAAAAACGAAACACACCAAACGACGCTTTTCCCCGTGCCAGCTAAGGAAGAATGTAAATTATAATTTTCAATGAAAATGATGAAAATGGTAGTTATGAGACTCAGGAACCTACGTTTTCCATGGATCCATAAAAAAGAATCTGGACCGGACGATTTCCATTTCGTGAAAGTACTGCTCTTGATGAACCATGTAGATGTCCCTCTGCTGTGTGATTCACGGGCGGCATCGTGGTTCATCCACGGATCTGGAGGAGAAAGCCATCTTCGGATGTCTCTCACCAATTTCTCACCTAGAGGCAGTCTCAGCGGTCATGATCGACCAAGTGAGAATAGAAAGCAACTCACGCTGTGATCTTTTCACTTCGCTCGCGATTTCCTGTATGACCTCTGTCATATAGTCACGAATATTGTTAGCTAACTCTTGTCGACAAAACGTACTTAAACCATCCCGGATGTCCTCTGCAGATGCCTTGCCGTCTAGAGGGTGACTTATTCGATAACGAACGAGGGATGATCCGGATAGAGCACACCTTCCATGACCGTCTGCATGTTTTGGATTAGACCGTGGATAACCCCAAGCGTCTGTACGGCAGTCATACGAGCCTCCTCCTGGGTCAGCCTCTCGAGTCTCTGTAGCACCGCCTCAACGTCGCTGTCTCCCAATAGCTTTTTGACAAATTTCACTGCTTTGTGTTCAGTCCAGTGGCCCATAATTCCCGCGAGGCGGCACTCACCCGGTCGTTTCTGCTTGATCTGTTTGGTCACGAGAGCAAGTGTGGAAAGTAGTTCCACTATTATTTTGACAATAATTTCTCCCATCGCTGCCGTGGTGGGCAGTTCGGCGTAGACCTCGAGTCGGCCCAGAAAGTGTTCGATAGTCTTGAGTAGGTCGACGAGCGCATCGTAGCTTGCGCCAACGTCCTTGATCGTCTGATACGCTTGGACATCAGAAATGACCCCCGCTTGGAACTTGGAAACACGTACAGCGAGGAGGATGCCAAAGCCGGTAAATATTGCCTTTGCAGGTGGGAATGGCTATAGAAGGAGCATGAGGAACTGGGTCCCAAAACCGCCATCTGACGTACCAGGCCAATGCCTTCGCCAAGAGTTGTGCTGGTGGAAAGAGTATGGAGGACATGCACTGCTCGCTTGAGGTATTTCATAACTTGGCTATCGTCTCCTCGAAATTCGGTGAAGGCGCGTGCCTGCTGCTGGAGGACATCCATGACATCATCGACAGTATTGCAGTTCTCGAGTTGCCTAGCGAGAGGATGGTTAATCAAATTCGTCCCTATCTGTTTCTCATAGCTCTCCAAGGCGGCGGCGAAGAACGAATCGAGGCTAGAGCCAAAGGTGTCAGTCATGATACTGGTAGAAGAGCTGTGTATAGAAAGGGGTGAATGTGTGAGGATAGGATAGAGGTGAACGGCGTGTAAATGGGGAAGGGCCAAGGGAGAAACGAAGCGAACGCACCCTCCCACACGTCGTCAACGATAAACGCCGTTGTGGGATAATAGTTTCTAGACTGGAAGGACTTGACTATTTGGTCTATTTGGGCCGTTTGAGGTTCGAGGCCCTGAGCTAGAGGCCCTAAAGGACTTCCGCACCATAATAAGTTTCAAATGGAGCTTGAGCTTGAATATGTGCGACAAAAGCTCAGTTCCTGCCCGCCACACAGTTCCCATTCATCGCAAGTAAATTCGTTCTTTGTTTTCGGTACACGCCGAATGCCAATACCGGCTTCATTCCAGGGAAGGCGCTCAAAAGTCGTCTTCCCCCTGTCCAAGCACGCGCCAGTGCCAGACTCCCAGGTCTCGACCCATATGGTCTCCCCGTCATCTCGTACCGAAGGCCTTTTAGAACGCCTCAAACTCCCCATTAGCCGTGTCTAGAATGGCATCACGGTCGTTGTCTGTTCCTTCCAATCTACAAGTTCAGCACCATGCCGTTACGCTCTACGTCTTGGGGCTCAGTATGGGGCCCCGCTGGCGACGGACTCGTGGGAGGATGGGGTTATTGGATATGCGGGGTCACTTTCTGGACCTTACTGGCACTGGGAGGATGTCCGAGCCGGATTCCTTCTCCTATTCCGGGGCTATTGGTGCGTCTTTTCTTCTTACTGTAAGAAGTCATCAATCCTAATGTTTTTTTTTTTTTTTTTTTGGTGAAGGGCAACTTTATTGCGATAAATCACGGACAGTGTGTGCTACTAGAGCATGGGACAGTCAGAGTGGGAACATATGTAAAGGGAAAAAGGTAAGGTTGGTCCAGGGTATGGTATGGTGAGGTCGTAGGTAAGTTAAGGTGGGTCAGGATGAGGTTTAGGAAGGGGTTTGGCAAAGGCACCTGTACGATGTAGTAGTGCATCAGGGAATCTGTTACGACCCAGGTACTATTTTTCTCGTTTTTGGACTGGCTGATTACCTACTCAACTGTTCCCTTTTCTGGACTGCTGACTCACCGATCACCTATCGCCTATCTCCTAACCCCATGTGACTCATACTCGTGACTCAGACCCATGTGACTCATTCCTAGGATCGGTACTTACAGTTGTGGCTGATGACTCATTACTATACGACTCATTCGACTCTGACTCACTGTATTAGGGTAATGACTCTACCCTAGGATCCCGATACTTGGTGGCTTGGAAGTAGTATAAGTAGCACCAGTTTGTAGCCTCATGTACTCCAAGCCTGACTTGGCTCTTATCGCAAACAATCTACCTTGCTCTTCACAGCCTCGGATTTGCTACCTATAGTAACTCCTGGGCTACTCTGGACCGAACTCTAAGCCTAATACTAGTGGGACTAGTATTAAGTACTCTTGAACTCGTCTTAGTAAGACTATTCCAGTTAGTCTTACTAGTGCTGCGTCTAGCACAGGAACAACTCTTCATCGACCACATATTTCCTTAAGAGGTGAAATAACCCAGAAGGACGGTTACGTAGCTAGAGGAATCAAGGCAGCCTCGCACGTAGTCGTGAGGGATCGGATCCCTGGACAAAGATAGAACTTGGACCAGTCGACCCCGTCTCGAATAGACATTGACATCGACTTGGAGGTCATAGCAGACCATCAGACGAACACGAACTCAGACCTCTCCACCTCAGAACACACTTCTTCGCCAAGGTCTGGCCTTCACACTCTTGCGAGTGTTGCACAAGTCAGGCTTATCACACACTTTCTATTTCTCCGACACCCCGAAATCCCCCGACCACGTCGCCGTTGAGCGACGCACCCTGAACCAAGGTGGAGCCCGAACTGACCAGGGCAGAAGGAAAGCGCCCACGAACTGAACCACTGGAGGACGTTCGACCAGAATTAGTCGAAGTACCTTTTATTGCCGATAAAGGAACCAGCAGTCTTGTCTATAGGAGACAAAGAGACGATCTACCGATCCACGTCAAGCATAATCTAGACGTTGAACCAGACGGAAACACCTCAGGGGCCACTTGGACTCACGACGAGGACGACGAAGGAGAAGGATACTACGCTAACGTCAAAGGCAAAGCGGGTATCTGGAGAAACGTACCTATCGAATTCATATACTGTGGAGGAAACTACTGCTGGTATATCCTCACAAAGTCAAAAGGACGTTGGACTACAAGTCTAGCAAAACGATTCCCTATCGCAAACCTTGTTTTGTTAGGGTGGTGGTCAAAGTACGACCCGGAACATCCTGAATACGCAGGAGCAAAGAGGCCTAAAGCAGAGGCACCAGAACCTTTGAACATCTACGAACCTGATCCGAAATATTCACCTTCGGTCACCAGAGCACCGACCCCGAAACACGAAGAATTCCTAAGTGGAGGACTACATCACATTGTCTCCCTAGGAGGAACCCAACCACTCACCAGAGAACCGACCCCTGAACTTACTCCAGCACTCGAACAACACGTTATTGCTGGCGGAACTATCCCCACAGACATCGCACCGATAACCATCGTGCTTCCTACCCAGACCCAACAAACCACAAACCTACCCTCAGTTGCTCATTCACAACACGCACCAATGGCCAGTATTCAAACCACTGTAGTTGGCGGAACCCAACAGACCCAGCAGACCACCTCGACTGGCAATGGTGGATCACTCTATGGAGTGACGCCACCAATCTTCACAGGAAAGCGTAGCGAAAGCGAAGCTTTCCTGAGGAAGTTTGAAGGATGGATGATGGTCAACGCGGACAAAGACGTCTTTTCCAACTACT
>QFEY01001359.1:0-48385 GCA_003316435.1 Russula virescens
GAGTGCCCCTTGCCCACTTGGTTTCATTTAATGTTTTAACTTGTCTCTCCCTCTATGCTCTCCAGGGAGTGAGTGCCCCTTGCCCACTTGGTTTCATTTAATGTCTTAACTTGTCTCTCCCTTTATGCTCTCCAGTATGTGAGTGCCTCTTGCCCACTTGATTTCATTTAGTGTCTTAACTTGCCTCTCCCTCTGTGCTCTCCAGGAAGTGAGTGCCCCTTGCCCACTTGTTTTTATATAGTGTCTTAACTTGTCTCTCCCTCTATGCTCCCCAGTTTGTGAGTGCCCCTTGCCCACTTGATTTCTTTAAGTGTCTTAACTTGTCTCTCCCTCTATGCTCTCCAGAGAGTGAGTGCCTCTTGCCCACTTGATTTCTTTTAGTGTCTTAACTTATCTCTCCCTCTATGCTCTCCAGAGAGTGAGTGCCCCTTGCCCACTTGATTTCATTTAGTGTCTTAACTTGTCTCTCCCTCTCTGCTCTCCAGGAAGTGAGTACCTCTTGCCCACTTGGTTTCTTTTGGTATCTTAGCTTGTCTTTCTCTCTTTGCTCTCCAGGATGCAAGTGCCTCTCATTCATTTGATTTCTTTCCACATTTTAACTTATCTCTCTTTATTCTTCTCAGTTTGTAAGTGCAGCTTGTCTGCTTAGTTTCTATTATCTTATTTTCCTCTTACTGTCTGCCAGAGAGTGAGCTCTGTTATATATATATATTGCCTTATGTTCTTATGTTTTTTCTTTCTCAGACATTACTTTCAAGGCTATTATTATTTATAATTAATGTATTGTTATTATTTTATTATTTTATTTTGTTATATTAACATATCATCAGCCACCACTCTCTATATCTAGTGACAATACACACCATACAATGATTGGTATATTGCTGTTATCTGCCTCTGAACTTTCTAACATTTAAAATAGTGACAATTCTTATTCTAGAGCATGTCTGCCTTAACTATCCCTCATTATCTACACCAACTCTTTTAGAGGCTTTGGATAAGGCATACTCCCAATTTATAATCTTTAATATTTATGATATGGTTATAAATCAGTTTTCTGCATCTTTCAAAAATTATTCCTCTACTCAATTTTTGGAATTTATCCTGAAAAATCATCTCCCTTTATTGTTATGAATGCCCAACTTTTTTCTTTTCTCCTTTATCTCATCTTGCTGGCACTTATCCTTTCCTGTGTACTTCACCCAGTTGAGTTAGCTATTATGTATTATCCCTCCATTTCCCTGTATGACTCATGTTAACAGCCTCACTTCTGATAACTCATTCTGACTCCCCATTCCTACACATAGCTTCTCTAATTCCATTGTGTTCTTTCTGATTCCATCTGACTCCCTTGATGTCTTGGCATGATTGATGTGGCTGTTGTATGTACTATTATTAGGATATGACTCCTTTGTACAGCCTCATCTCCTTAGGTATATAAGTAGCACCTCTGAGTAGTTGTAGCCTCAGACCTGTCTTAGTTACTTTCCTGCAATCTCAGCATCATATCCTCCTCTCTCCCAGTTCTAAGCTTAGAGGCACCCTTCCTTTGAAGGCCCCTCTTCCTCTATACTAGTGCACTCGTCATTGCACTAAGTGAGTTGCCTTTGCAGTGATAGACTTAGGTCTACAACTTGTCTACTTGCACCAACCAGGACAGGGGTTGGTAGCTTGCCATCAGCACAGGCTGGTTCCTTCAGCAATAAAGGCAATGCTGTTGGGCTCACCTGAGTGACATACCTTTTGAGGTAGTACCAGGGACATCACCACAGTTGTCACCATCTGCCTCCGTTATATGTCTAGAACCTCCCCTCTTTAAAAGGGCGACATCCTAGAAACAAGAAGTCATCTTGTTTGGGGTTCCCGGAACAAGACTCCTTCTTGCCTCCCAGTTATCATCTCTATCACTGCCAGTCATGCCCGAGTGCACCACACAGCTCAGGTTGAGCACAGAAGCCCACAGGAGCTTTACATATAAGCAGTTTAGCCCAGAGACTAGTGTTGGGGAAGTGTGGGTTTTGGTTTGGCCATTTCTGTGGGAAACCAAACAGTTTGGTTTGTGTTATAATCTGATACAATATTGGCCTATAAGAATCTTTTTCTGTTTCTTACAATACTTACATCTATTCCTTTTCAGACTACTTATATTATAATCCAGATTCTTCACTGTCCTTTTTCAACCCCTTATCCCCAGATACATCCTCCATCTACCCTTTTAATACAGCCCCTCAATCACCTGGAGGACATGCTACTGTTACCAGAGCAGATGTCACTGCACCGTCGATCTATTTCCGCACCTTCCCCTCCGACTCAATCCGCTACTGTAACCACTCGCAGTCATGACCCACCCCCACCGACAACACCCGATATTGAACCGTCGTCACCTTCTCCGAAGAGGGCGCCCCCACACACTACCATGTCGCTATCAGCGCACCGGCCTTCTGCCGATGCCTCCCAAGGTGCAGTGACAACTCCGCCCAAAGACGGACGAGACATCTTGTCAAGCGATCCCTCATGGACAGACAGCGGTGCGGACAAAGAAGCGACGTAGCGCACGTGTGGGCTACGTGGCCTTGTATAGTGCTGTATCTTTGTAGGATCTAGAGCTGTTTATTTCATTTATGTATTCTGCTACAATTGAAGTTCGTGTCATTGTTTTCAAATCAGTCTCACGGTCTGTAATCTATGGGACCAGTCCGGCGCCTAATCTGTTGGACCCTTCGTCCGAGGCTTACGGCTCTTTAGACGCTCTCTCATTGTTCTCTGGCAGGCTTTAGTGAAGCATTTGGCAACAATGGCAACCTTGACTAGGCTGCCATGCTTCCAATCGTCTTCTCTTTGCTTCATATCCGAAGTTCGACTCAATGTATATCGTCTGGTCTGTTGCTCTGAAGTTCTGGTACTCATTTGATCGGTTTACAGGGAACTTCGACGTGCACCTAACTGGCAACGACATGTCCACGTCAATGGGACAATCTACTACAGCCTAGACACTCAAGATCAAGACAGACTGTTTTGTCGGGTGATCACCGAGGAGGACATTACCGACCCTGAAATTCGAAGAGCCATCGAAGACGGTTGCGACGAGTATCACCAGTGGCTGGAAGAGGCCGACTTGGAAGATCTACCAGACGACCTTGAACTCCTCATCCATTTCGATAATGCTTACCGCAGGACGCCGATTGCGAGCTTCATATCATATCAGAAAGAGGTCAAGTTCTCGTGCTGTCCGATGGAGAACGAAGACGAGGAGTCTGTCTCTACATCTTCATCGTATGTCGTAGTTTCATATCACACTGCATCTCGATCTCATCATCTGGCACCCGGGCCAGGTCGTATGTTGACGCGCCCGTGGTAGTTGATGTATACTCGAAGGAATCCTTCTGGCTGGCATCAGAAACGTTTCCTATGCATCATACGCGTTGCCACCCGAACTTGGAAATATCCTTCTTTGAGGCCTTGGCCTATAGTGCAGACGGTATGGTGGGGGCACCGCTCGTCGAATTAACACTCGGATCAAAGTTACTTGCTAATCAACGGATTCACTGTAGAACACATCTCTGTGCAAGGCACGGGCAACAGCATGGGAAGGTTCAATTTTCAGGAATGCCAGCACCTCATCGAGCTTTTCCTAGAACTGAAATGTGAGGGCGTATATCCGATTCCTTCCGTTGCCAGCTTGCCTTATAGTTCCGTTCCTCGCTAGCCGTCGCTACGGAACCCGGGTGCGAGTATGCCGCGAACGGTGCCGTCATCTGGCACCTATCGAGGGTCATGCAGGACATCGATGTGCACCGCAGATGCAGAGAGAGCGTGAACGAGCTCCGTGAACCACCCCTCCCCAAGCCGTCCAAGATGCTAGATGGCCTTTTGTTTTGTATCTTCTTTGGCGTGCACATGATATACAGAGAGCGGCTTCACCGGACACACCCTGCATCCCATGCTCCTCTTGCAGACTTCCGCGCATTCATACGCGCACTCCTGGAAGAGTGGTCCGGTATGGCTACGGTGGACGTCCGAAATTCCTTGTTAATTTATCTTTTTTTTTTTGCAGATGCGAATCTACTTGTACGTTTGCCGAATCTAGCCCGTTTGGCTGAATTTGATCTTACTCAACTTTTGGGCAAAGGCGACTGTTTTCGTAGCGTGCGTCCAGTCGTGGGTTTTGAAAGCTGGGATGATACTTAACATTGTTGGACACAGAGTGAACGTGACCTTTATGGCACTTCCTGTAAGCTTGACTCGACATGCTGCCATACCCATTCGCATTAAACACGCCACGTAGGGAATCACGAAGTTCCAGAGGACAGCATCTCTGGCGTCAACGCTCTTGTCACTTCTAGAAATCGTGACTGGTCTCTATCACCTATGGAGACACCGCATTCGGGCTGAGGCCGACTATGACGACATGGTAAGACATTCTCTGGTTGCTCGTCTTTGAGTGATTCCAATCTTTTTCTAGCACAAGTATTTTGGGAGAAGATGTCATAGAACTAGTTGTACATTCACCAACACAACGCTACTGGCATCGATGCTTTCAGTGCCCATCGCGTCTTTGGTTTGGTCCATTCTTTGCTTCATGTTGGCGGTGTCAGCGTATTGTCTTCAGAGCATGGCCACCGAGACTGGTAGAAAAGTGCTTTTCAGTTTAGAAATCGGTATTTTCGTATTCGCCTTTCCCCTCGCCTTGATTTTCTTCTCGGATGGGTGGAAACGTGGAAGCGTAATGTTTCCGACCAACGACGCTACGATGGAAAGAAAGAGGGCAGAAAGAGGGCAGTCGCAGTAGTCACGTAACTCCGGGATGTATCAAATAGTGCCAAATACACTGTTGGTGACTGGCCCTCCTCACTCTCACAGTAACGAACTAGACATAATACACGCAAGAGTATTCCGCTTGTCATCAGCATGCCTGTTCCATGGGAGGCTCTCATTCCTTTCGGTGAGGACGCATATTTACCTGCGCCATCGATTATTTTCCTTAGAAACGACGGTCCATTAGGGTTGGTCACCGCAATGTTCGGCGCTGCAGGAACGCTGTTGAACGTATCTAAACGTGCACAAAACCAGGGCAAGGCGAGTCGATTATTCTCTCCCCTGTAACTACTCGTTGACCGTGTGCTACAATCCAGCCACCGAGATATCATATTGACTCTTGGGAGGAGATGATGATGGATAGAGACCAGCGACTTACGGGTCACGCACGGAATCAGACTGTACGCACGGAACCTTCCCCACGTTTCTCATCCCGTTGACTTATATTTTGCCATAGTCCAACCCTGTGGCAGCCGAGGGCTTTGAAACGAGTAGCGTTTGGTATACAGAAAAAACTCAATAGACCGTAGAGATATTCCCAAACATGACGCGCTGTGCCAAGTTCTGTTCTGAACTCAGCTACTCATCTCCTCTATCAACCATCGCAATACTTGTTGTGTTCTCCCACAACCGTCATGTCCCGTCGCTCCCTCTAGGAATCCATACTTTTGGCCCTCCAGCCTGCGGCCCAACTTCTCTAGGAATGTCGAGTCTTGCGCATCCTTAGCGGTCAAGGAGCATGACAGAATGACACCGCGCTTTGAGAGTATTTCCGCCGTCTACAATTTCGTCAAAAAACATGACACACGGCCAACTGTTGGAAGACTGACCACGTTGCCCCATCCGAAACTCCGGTCAATCGAGTATGTGAACTCTGGAGTCTGCCCGAACGCCCAATCCCACTCCTGGAAAGAATTGCATTTATTGATCATGTCTATACCGGGGGGAAAGTGCGAAAGGTACTTACAGGAAGTTCGGCGACGCTGTCTTGGACGTATGGTATGTCCGTTGCGTCCTCGGCTTGCACCCAACGCACCTGGGCGAGAAGGAGTAGACGTGTTGAGTAGGAGATGACCCAGTGAGGTGGACGTACAGGTTCTTCTATGTGGTACTCCTCGCGGAAGGCTCGAACCATGCCTCTCACGAAATCGTCATGAGTTACAGATGGGTTGAATTCCTGCAAATTCTTCACTGGCGAGCGAACCGACGCGACGCCCCGAGTTACCATTGAGTCCTGAAACACCGAAGCAATAGTCCAACATGTATACCAATGTAGAATGACGAACAGGACGTACTTTTGAGACATGCAATACGTCGCCTAGGGTGCTAAGCTGTGATGAGATGAGCATCGTGCCATGATGATACGCTCTATCTTTCGCAATCTTGTAGGCGGAGCCGGACACGTGGATATCGAAGAGCGTGTTGATGAGACATACACTTGGATAGCTGCAGGGAGAAACTCATCTTATAAGGGCCGACGCAGACGTCATTGCGATCATTCACGGACGCATCGACATCGAGTGAGCGTACGGCACGCAAAACAAGCTGCGCGGTGACATGGCGATTGAACGAGCCCCGCGGAAGATGGATAGAGAAGTTTGTATTTCCTATGTCCTTCCCTCGAATAGTTAGGCTTAACAAGGACGAGTGTTGTGTCAAGGACAGAAGGCGTACGTGGTAAACTGTTCCTCCGCCACTGCGCCGGCGTATAAAGGGAATATTGGCGCGGCGTAGAGCGGGAAAGTTCACTTCTTTCCAAGGATTTTGATTTCGTCCAATCACGACGCATGGCGTGTCACGATAGATCAACAGGAGTGGCTCCTGGATCGGCTTCGCCTTGAACAGCCTGCACCAGAATGTGTTCATTCCAGAACCGCATAGATTCTCCAAACGCGGGGAACGTACCAGTCCTCGAATGAGAGGTTGAAGTAAGGGTCGGTGGACTGCGAGACATATATGCTGTGTTTTGGGGTTAACGAGGGTGATTGAGAGATTGAGAAGTGACGGGGACCTCGTTGGAGGAGACGCGTCAAGGTTGGGAGCATCAAGGCTCTGACGCTCGGTGTGCTCAAAGTTACTAATGATTATTGGGCTGGAAAGGCCTGTTACACTCATACATTGCACCGATCCCCTGCATGGTCCGACTGCAGTTTGTTGGTCTAATTCGTTCAAACACTAACGAGGGACAAGCTGTCTAGTTGACACTACGACGATATATATGACCGGTCTTCCAGATGGTTCAGCCAAAGGGCAGCAACGAATGTCCGTCGTTCATTTCTGCATGCGACCGTAGAGAGGGTTTTCAACCTCATGTATAGGCGTCTGTCCGGGTGAGGTCCCAGGAATAGTCTTGACAAGGCCCTGGGGAAAATGGCAGAATATTCAGACAAAGGCCATGATGGCGTGAGGGCGAGCAGTCAAATATCGCACCAGTTTCTCAAACATGCACTGATTCAGTGCGCGCTCAGGCTTTCTACAGGGAGCATATTGCTATGTTTTGGGAATTTCTGTCAAGAACGTACAGGTTTCGGAGAGTACGCTTCTGAGACGGACCTGGTTGTTCATTTCCAAGCAATTCCAGTGAGCCTCGAATTGTTGCAGGCAGTTTTCGCGCATCTTGCTGATACTTCAGAGGCAAACAGTGGACATAGAAAACGGAAAGAGTGTCCAACGTGAGGGTTTGTCGAGGAGAGATCCGACGAGAGCATACGTACAGGTCAATGGCACATCTGGTCACCCGTCGACCCTCCTTCAGACAGTGAGCGGGCTCCCGGTTCTCCGCCTTGCAAAGCATGAAATCCTCTACAGAATACACATATTTTGTGGAGCCAGTTTGAATAAATAGATAGTCCCGAAAATAGAGACCCCACCGTTGAACTCTTTGCAGTACGCGCCGATGAAGAACGCAGCGCTCTTCAAGGGAGCACTCGTAGCGCCCACCTCATCTACCTTTGGAATGGAGGCGGGGAGCGGTGCAGGCTCATGAAAAGGGTGAGAGGAGGATTCTCCTGGATGGAAGGTGTTCATCGTTGTTGTGACCGTCGGTGTTGTGTCGGTTGTGACCCCGGCACGGCCGGACTAGGACCTGACTGACTTTGGCTGAGCTACAGTATTTCCCATCGCCATTGGTCAGTCACCCGACGCCACAGTCGCGACGCGTCTGTAATTATTGTATCCCATCCAAATCGCGCATATGGTACGCTTTCAACGCGTAACATCATAGATTCATGTTCCCCGTCTCTAATCTGTTTCTAGCCTCTGAGACAACAGCAC
Source organism: Russula virescens (assembly GCA_003316435.1). Classification (NCBI taxonomy): domain Eukaryota; kingdom Fungi; phylum Basidiomycota; class Agaricomycetes; order Russulales; family Russulaceae; genus Russula; species Russula virescens. Next base: position 8,089 of record QFEY01001359.1, read on the forward strand.
CCAAAGATCTTTCAGGTTCTCGTCAAAACCCACAAATTAACCATCTTCCTCTCGCTACCTAATGAGACCGCCATCTCGGTGGTAAAAGACCAAGTCTTGTCGGCATTCTCGGATGACGTCTTCAAGGACATCCGTGATGTTCCTAGGGTCGCCGGTTTAGATGATTTTGTGCTCTCCCGGGGAGTCACAGAGAGGGGACAGCACACTTCGTACGAGGTGTTGACGAATGATCAACTACTGAGGGATGTCGTGGGCAATTGGGCTGTTCTTTTCGTACAATTCAAAGATGACTCTGGTGTGTGCAATATCACTGTCTCAAATCCGCTCACTAGACCGACTTCTTCGCATCTCCAGGCAGACTACAGCCAGTAGAAGTCACCATCCCTTCACTAACGGATGATGAAGACGAGATATCTGGCATGCCCAATGCTAGAGTCAACCTTGCAATGGACATAGATGATACGCTCGAAGAGAGTAGCGTAAGGAAGGGCAAGCGGAAAGTAGTGGACTGATGTCATCAGATCTTGATGCCAGCGACCCAACGCAGGCGTGGATCTAAAAGGCTGACTTTCTGCTGTGGATAAGCCATCCGAGGTTATTACTCGTTACTCGTGCTGTCTCTTCTGGTGACGTTTGTTGTCTGTAGGATATCCTTTACGATTGATGTAACCCAACAAACCATAAAATGCAACCCATTGGACCACACTAGGCGATCCGAGATACACTCAGTATTATACAGTGTTTAATGGTACCACTATGACATAAGGTCAGGGTCGAGGAAATATCGATCCCTACAGCCTGTCCTTCCGAGTCAATACCAGCAGGAGTCTGTCGAGTGGTCATTACTACCGCCGTGCTCGATGTGAATTAGTGCGTCGTTCTCCACGGACGATTGTGCAGAGGAAGCAATGCAGCAGCTACCCGACGACCCTCTTCTGATAACAAGTTGTACGTCGTACAAGCATTCCACTACAAGAAATACCCCATAGTCAGTCAGTCAGCGACCAAATAGAGATGCATGTGCTCACCGAGTCCATGACATCAACTTGCATGCCTAGCTTGTTTAGGTGCCGTCGCAAAACGGCTGGTAGGGGATTGACAGATTTTCCCGTGCCAATGAGTAAAATTTCTGGTAGACAAATAAACCGACAGGGTAGTCAAGCATCTATTAAGATCGATCGTGGGGGTAGGGAATACGCACCGGGCTTGGGAACCACAACATCAAAGACCTCGAATTTGCTTTCGTCCCAGTCCTTCCACGGTGTTGGCGGGACATCCCAAAGCAGAACTTCTCCCTCAAGGAAGATACACGCGGAGGGCAACAATCGTCCGTCTTGCAGCAGTACGCCAGCAGGTGTGATAGACTTGACTTGCACAGGCGGAGGGATTTCACCGGCTAAAATGTTGGTCAACTGAGACCATTTTTGGTTTCTCAGCGCTCTCGCCGTATGAAACGCTCTTAAGGGAGCTCGTGAGCGGAGTATGGTTGACAACATGCAAAAGATGAATGTCAACGAATTAGAACTTGAACTTTAGAGCTGGCTGGGGAATGGTGGTGGTTGTTTATTGGACGGTCCGAGTTCGGTCCGGAGACGGAATGAGCGGACCGGCCAGTTGAGACGCCTTGACCCACGACGACGACGATGGCTGGCGCATCCGCTGCCGATGTTCGCAGTATCCTTTCTTTGCCCAGCTCTTCAACACCAGCCCCCGCTCAGCCAAAGAAAGCCTCTACTCCTTTGTCAAGAAAACCTTCGGGCATCTCTCGCGAGTTATACTCGCTCATCGGCCCCTCCGCCCCTACTTTAGTGGCTCAAGTCGCCAAACCCCGTCTCAAGCAGAAACCTAACCTCGGCAGTGGCGGGAGTTCAAAATGGTGCGTTTTTGTCGCGCCTTGATAGCCAAAACGCGGGTTTTAAGAATGGTGCAGGGAGTGGAGGACTTTTAAGAACTCTGCAAGAACGGATGGGCTAGAACTCGGTCATTGGGTCAAAGCGAACACGGACCCAGATGCCGGTCCGTTCATTCCCCAGGTGTTATTACTTGCACATTAACACAACCTCAGAATATCCATTTGCAAGGTACAATGCCAAGTCAACAGACTACACATATTCACAAGAGGAGTATACCCAACTCCTGGAAGGTTCGTGGCTTTTACCATCATTCAGTTGCGCACTCTCATATCGTTGGTAGACCCAGAATGGACCAAGGAAGAGACAGATTACCTTTTTAATCTCATCCGCGAATATGATTCCCGATTCTACATTGTCAACGACCGCTATGATTTCCCTGGCGGTGTACCGCGTTCAATGGAGGTGAGGTATGACAGTAGACCTTGGCCTTTTACGTACTCAGGGTTCGCCGCAGGACTTGAAGGATAGGTATTACAGTGTCTGTCGCAAACTTATCAGGAACAGACCCTGGGCAGGAGATGAGGCCAGTAAATCTCAGCTCATGTCAACTTTCGAGTTTGACAAAGGTGCGCAACCCCAATGCCACCGATTTCCTCGTGTCCCCATGCTAAACATACTCCGCAGGACGCGAGGTCATGCGGAAAAAGTACCTGCTCAGTCTCGAAAACCGCACTCCCAAAGAACTCGCGGAAGAAGAGGCGCTGTACATCGAGCTGAAGCGCATAGAACAGAATGAGAAGCGTTTCAAGCAGGATAGGGACCGGCTACTGCGCACGTTGCTCGGTGCAGACTGTGGGCTGCCCGACCTGCCGATAGACGAGGACGGCCCCTTGGGTGACCCCAAGAAGAGGAAAAAAGGTGTTCCAGGAGAGCTGGACAGCCCTGCGACTCCTTCGAGCTCGCTATTTGCATCCGCCATCCCGAAGCGCGCGCAATCGGCAAAATCCGCTGCGCAAGGTACGCCATCACCCATTTAGCCGCATGTTTTTCCCTGACAGACGGTCTCAGATGCCCTAAATTGCATCCAACGCACGGATGGCACCATGCCCGCGGGTACTACGACAAAAACGACGCATCAAGCCGCGTACCTGCGTTCCTTCCGCGTCCCTTATCCCAAGGCGGCCGTCGCGGCGAAGGTTTCTCAGATCGCGAGCGAGCTCGGCATCACGTTGTCTCGGCTGGTGATGCCCACGCGCGATACGCTCGCGCACTACGACGTGCTGCTCGAAGCCATCACCTCGCTCGTCGAGATGAAAAAGCTGGCCGATCGCGTGGATCTTGACATTCGCTCGACGAAAATGCGCTTGGGAATGCGCGAAAGCGAGCCTCCGGCAGAGATGCCCATGGAGGTGGATGAGGATGGACCGGTGCCAGAGACGCCCGGTGAAGGGAGAGCTCACAGCGTGGTCAGCACGCGCAGCGCGCGGAGTAGGAAACAGGCGAGTGTTGAGACGAGATGATGTTCTACCCCTTGGGGCTAACTGTCATTGTCCACAGACGGGGACCTCAGCTGACAGGAGATCTATGTCAGTGTCTTCTGTTGACACCTCGGCAACGTCTACTACCCGTGCTGGTACCAAGAGACAGAAGCTCAGTTGAAAACATGTAATAGTTGGCTGTTCTGATTTATATACAATCCGCGGACACATATCTGAAACATAATTTGTGCTAATCTCTCAAGAAAAATCTGAGGTATCTCCGCAACTCGGCCTACTTTACCCTCATCCCCATATCTATCCACCCAGTGCGGTGGTCATATACAAGCGTTTCATTAGACCTTCGCAAGGACAATACTTGTTCGGGAGGGACTGTAAACCTATCGCCAAGTGATGAGCGCAAGAAAACGATGATGTGGATGGGCCGCTCACTTGGAGCCAGTTCTTCCGACCGTTCCACTCTAGCGGCGTTGTCACGAATCTGGAATTCACGTCTATGTTATTGAACCCTCCGTAGAGCTTGTCATCGCTGCTAAGCACAATCTTGTATTCCCCAGCCACGTCCACGCCGACACGGTAATCGGTGAAGGACTGGGTAGGGTGGAAGTTGAAGACGAAGAGTAGTCCAGCCCTTTCGAAGACGATGACCTTATCGCCCTCGTGTTTGAGGGAGACCCAGGCTTGAGGCGAATCGAGCCAGCCGTACTCTGCTTCGAGATGTTGCATGGCTCTGTCAAAGTTGTTCAGGTATTTGTATCGCAGGAGATTATCGTCGACGACGTTCCACTGTCGCCGAGCGTAGTGGAACGAGTTGCCATTCCCTTCGCGCGGGAAGTCAAGCCACTAGAGAGTATCACGCTTAGTTGGGTGCATTTGCAAGCCATACTCTCTCTCATACTTACTTCTGGGTGCCCAAATTCGTTTCCCTCAAAATTAAGGTAGCCTTCTCCGCCGAGAGCGTGAGTGATCAAGCTAGGACCGGAGTCAGACCACCCATTGCGATGGAAAAGGCAAGTCGTACCGGATCATCTTGTGCAAAGCCAAACCACGGGAGATAATGGGTGTCATCGGAGTCATGTCCGACATGTTCGTGTCTATCTTTCCATTAGAACCTATGTTTCTTCAAAGAACAAAAGGACGGATAGTTACACATCTCCTTGTCCATCAGCCAGAACGCGATTGTCTTATCGCCGACGAGAGCCTGGTCATGGCTCTCTGCGTACGCGATGCTTCTCTCACGATGGCGCCGGTTGATCAAGGTATGAACGATATCGCCCATGTCCCATGCGTCATCTTGCGTATGCTTCAGGAGTTTGATCCACTTGTCAGGAACTGCCATGGAGAGGCGGTAGTCAAAACCAACGCCCCCGACATGTGCAGGAACACCAAGAAGTGGCATCCCAGACACATCTTCAGCAATGGTGATGATATTTGGGAAGAGCGTATGCAAAGCATCATTCGCCTTGAAGAGAATTCAACGACGGTACACAACAGCCATTCGGCTGGGGAGCTCACTAGCATGAGGTAAACGACGCCTTCATGATCGACGCCGGGACCAAAGTATTCATGATAACCGCCAGAGAATCCGGTCCCGATACCATGGTGGACGTACATCATACTCGTGACGCCGTCAAAACGGAACCCATCGAATTGATACTCCTCGACCCAGAACCGCAAGTTGCTCAGAAGGAAACGTAGGACCTCGTGAGAGCCGTAGTTAAATAGGCGACTGTCCCAAAGCTCATGACGGCCTTTGCTACCTTCGTGAAAGTAGAGGTGGTCCGTCCCGTCAAAGATATTCAAGCCATCCAGAACGTTCTTGCAAGCGTGAGAGTGGACTACATCAAGAAGCACTACAAGTCCAAGTCCATGCGCTGTGTCTACCAGTTCTTTGAGATCCTCGGGGATGCCATAGCGAGAGCTGGCAGCGAAGAAGTTGGTGACCTGATATCCGAATGCTGAAAGAAAGAGTTCTAGTTGCGTCAGCGGTGACGTGGAGGGAGGTACTGACATGCGTAGTAAGCGTGCTCCATTATGGCCATAAGCTGGATGCTATTGTATCCGAGATCCTTTATCCTGGGTAGAATGTTGGCTGTGAACTCCTTGTATGTTCCCACCTTGGAGTCTGGAGAAGAGATGCCCACGTGTGCCTCGTATATACGCAAGCTGCCGGGCTTGGGAGGCGCTTTGTTCTTGAATGTATATCGAGACTCAGGTGGAGGATTCCAGAAGCGGGCGTCATAGAGGGGCGAGACCGAGAGGTCCTGAGTGACCCGCTTAATCCAAGCAGGAAGACGCTCGATCCGCTCTCCAGTCGGTAGAATCATGGAGATCTAACGGCATAGTCGCGACCCAGCACCACAAAAAGTGTGTGGGTGACGTACCTTCAATTTGGAGTCGTGGGGAATAGCGCAGACTCCAGGGGACCGGGGAGGGAGAGTAATCTCCCAAACACCATACTGATTCTTCCTCAAAGGGTGAGAGGTCCTGTTCCAGTCATCTGCATGTTTCGGTGAATGACGAGCAAGGGGATGCGATGGTCGGTGTCAAGACGAACTGAAATCGCCTATGAGAACGGCCTCTGTGGCGTTTGGTGCCCACTCTCTGTAAACGATGGAGCTGTCCTCTTGGACGTTCAAACCGAACTTGAGATATCCCCTAGTAAAAGACTCGTAGCCTCCTTCATTTTGCTGTATGGTGTCTTTCCACTGTAATAATGATTGATGCCTATGAGCGATAGCAGGAAGAAAGGGTTCGAGCCAAGAGTCGAGATCGAGGATGGCTTTCTCGTCGAATGCCATGGTCAGTTGCCGCTAAGGAAGTTGCAATCGGAGGGCGGTCAAGTGAAAAATATATGGGAAGATAAACGCCTTTGACGTCACTATCTTGGGAAAGCTGCCTTTTCGGATGACAGTCGGTGTGAGATCCCTGGTTTTTTTTTTTGGTCTGATGCCATCGCATTCGCGGTAAATCTGCGCTTGGCCATCGCCATGTTCTCGACTCGACCACGTGATACTTACCCCGCAGTAGCACGTAACCAACAATACTCCAACTCCAGTAACTCAACCTGCAACATGGCGGTTGAGAAAGGCGACAGCGCTCTCGACCCATCTCTGATAGATACACGGACAGGCCGCACCCAATCCCCGACAAGGAAAATCGCCAAATATATCCTCTCCTTCGGCTTCCTCTGGTACATACTCCACAGATGGCTGTTCCCATTGACCCACCACTTTGGCCTTCTGCCAAGACCTTCTACGCATGCTCACACCTGCGCACACGATATTGTTTGGGCAATAGATGCATTCGATCCTAAAGAACCTGGGATTCCCAATAGTCAGTTGGCTGAGAATTTCTTCCTGTAAGCCCGACTCCAGCTGTCATGCAGCAATTTCCCTGACGAATTTCCCTAAGGACTATACCAAATTCAGCCAGTTCTGTAGTCACGTCTCGTAGATATGCCTCTAGTCCCCACCTTGCTGGCTCAGAGGGGGACTTACGTACGGCCAAGCATTTCTTCGATTTCCTGCAACACGAGCTCTCCATAAACAAAAGCACCGAGTATCCCTTTTATCCAGCTGGCTCAAAGGCATCACGCAATGCGACACTTTCGATTGCTAATTTGACGGAACCAACGGCATGGATCGATGTCTATTATCCCATCCTTAACACCCCTCTCGATAGAAGCCTGGCAATCCTCGAAGATGACGGAACCCCAGCTTGGAGCGCTAAGCTTGAAGAGACCGCGAATGAACTTGACAATGATGCATACACACACGCCGAATCTGTCGGTGCCTGGCATGGACTTAGCAGAGATGGGGAGGCAGAAGGCAGGCTTATTTATGCAAACTACGGAAGGAAAAGAGATTACGACGAACTCGTCGGGAAAGGTCAAGTTGCCTTCACCGAGATTGACATTCCCCACTCGAACTGATATTGGTCCAGGCGTTGACTTCACTGGTGCAATCGTACTCGTCCGTTATGGTTGGTCTTTCCGCGGTTTGAAGGTAAGCGATCCTATGTCCCATCCGTGATCCGATTCATCCACCTCCCCGCTCTCATTGGTCCACAGGTCAAAGGCGCGCAGGAACTTGGAGCGGCTGGCGTTCTTATTTATTCTGACCCCCGGGATGACGGCACGGTGATAGAGAAGAATGGCTATGCCCCGTGAGACCCATCTATGATCCTTCATGTCCGTTCAATAACCTCCTCAATAGTTATCCTCATGGCCCCGCTCGCAACCCGACCTCTGTCCAGCGTGGCTCGGTACAGTTTATATCGATGTACCCCGGAGACCCGACTACGCCTGGTTACCCTTCTTATGAGAACAGCACTCGCACAAAGGGCGCGAGTACGCCAAACATCCCCAGCTTACCTATCTCTTGGGCAAACGCCAGGGTCTTGTTGGAGGAAATCGAGGGCAAGAACAGGGTGGTCAAGCTCACCAACCATGGTGGATTTTATTCTCATCACCGGCACCATGTTAGCCTTACCCATCATCTTCACAGTCGACAACAAGATTACGCCTATCTGGAACGTCATTGGTGTCATCCCTGGTCATATAAAGGATGAGGTCGTACTTGTTGGCAACCATCGAGATGGTGCGTATTGAAATTACTCCACAGTACTTTGCAACTGATATTATGGCGTTTTAGCATGGGTCTTGGGTGCCGCCGACCCTAGTTCAGGCACTGTCGCCGCTCACGAGGTTATCCGTGGTTTGGGTGCGCTGATGAAAGAGGGCTGGAAGCCATTAAGGACGATTGTCATTGCCAGTTGGGATGGGGAAGAGGTTGGTCTCCGCTTTAGTCGCTATAGGTGTACGCTGATGTCCTCTCTTTCTGTCCCAGTATGGCCTCGTTGGCAGCACTGAATGGGGCGAAGACTTTCCGGAATGGATTCAAAAACATGTCGTTGCCTATATCAACCTTGATATTGGAGTGTCTGGCTCAAGATTCAAGGCTCATGCTTCGCCTTTGCTTGCACATTTCCTCCGCAAAATTGCCGAGGATATACCCCACCCGACGGATCCAAAACGCACTCTTTGGGACGCTACCGTGGATCGCGGTCAGCTCTTTGGTGAATACAATGAGGTCGATCCTTCGCGCGCAGAGGCCGAATCTGAGGACGTCGACGACATCGGTGTCAGGCCTCTCGGCTCAGGAAGTGACTACACAGTCTTCTTGCAACATCTCGGGGTACACTTCTAGTGTCCTGTTACCTTCCCTCCGGGTACTGAATAAACAAATTTAGATTCCAAGCACAGACTCTGGTTTTGCCAGCACTCGCTCTGACCCTGTCTTCCACTACCACTCCGTCTACGATTCTCAAAGATTCCAAGAAGTTTATACTGATCCAGGTTTCGTTAAGCACGTATGTGTAGAGGTCAATTGTAGGGCGTTCTACTAATATCTTCGTATCAGGTTGCTATCGCAAAGAATTTGGGTTTACAGACGCTCCGCCTTGCCAGCGCGCCGGTTCTACCCTTCAATACGACTCATTACGCCTTTGAGTTGGAGAAGTATCTTAATACGTGGGCAAATCTCTCCTAAACCTGAAATTATGCTGATATATGTATCATTGCAGAGTTGAGGGGTTGGCGGCGGAGTCATCGGCAACTCTCAATTTCGTGCCTCTTCGCGCAGCTATCAAGTCTCTGCAGTTTGCCAGCCTGAAATTCGACGTTGAGAAGTTTGCGGCGGAGCGTGTTCTTGAACGACAGCTCCGTAAATGGCGAAAGCAGCGTCGACGCCAACACAAGCGAAAACGTGGCTACTTGAAACGATTCATTCATCGCCTCAAGAGCATCTTCAAACAGGAGAGCTACGACGTTCCTGTGTCTATTCCAACGCCTGAAAGTGATGTGAATCGTGAAAGTAATCACGAGGCCAATGTCGAGAACCAAGGATGGCCTCATCTACCTCTTCCTAAACGTCCACACTGGCCAGGCCGCAAGCCGCATCGCCTACCTCCGCAACTCATCAAGGCGGCAAAGGTGGTCCGGAAGATAAACCAGAAATTGGCATCTTTCGAGCGTGGGTTCATTCACGAAGATGGCATAAAGGATCGTGAATGGTATAAGCATCTGGGAGTTGCGCCCGGAAAGTGGCTTGGTAAGACTTTTGCAGTGTTGATATGCGTTGCGGAAAGTGCTTAACTTTACTCTAGGATACGGTGCTACGACTCTACCAGCTCTCACCGAGGCGATTACGATCGAGAAAGACGTCACGCTTGCGAAGCACGAGATTGTTCGGCTGACGGAGGCGATAGAGAAGATGACTGCTGCTCTAAATGCTTGACCTGACTTGGAATCTGGAATCTAATTCGTTCGATTGTATATGTTCTGATGTAATCCATAAATATGCATAAATCCTCAACTCGCTCTTCATTTCTACCACATCATCCTCGCGGGTCCGAGGAACATCTTTACCGCCAGTGCACAGTTGTACAATATGGGCAACGCATCCTCCTCTCAACGTGGCGGTAAAGCTACGCAATCCCAAACTGTCCTCAGAGAGTCGACAAACGCGAACACGCCCAAGGATATACCACAGGTTGTTCGACCTCACTGTGTTCCATATGCATGCGCTCAACCATCCTCAGGCTGGAAACATCGCTAAAGACAACCTAAATTCTACGAACATAGAGGTATTATCTGATATATGTATAAATACGCAAGGGAACGCTCATTCCGCCCGGCGTATCCTTCTCAGCAGGATCTCAAGAAAGACGTTGTAACGCCGACAGAGGTGGGTGCTTTGGTATAGCCACTTTGCCACGGTCTGAATTGCCGATTCTATAGAGCACAAACCACGATGTTGTTGTGACCGCCATACCCTCGAAAGCGTATACATCCACAACGAACGTCAGTGATGCACTTCTCAGGCGAGGATCGACTGACTAAACTTGTCCTTTCCAGCACACTACAAAAACAGTTGACCAAGCGACCATCACACTCTCGTCCGCCGTTGGCAAAGTTCCCGATGTCGGAATCCCAAAACTCGCCAATGTGAACCCTTCTGAAACATCACCAATGCTGGAAGCGGTTACGTCCCAGCACATTGAAGGCTCATCTAATCGCGCTCTGGCTTCTAACCGCAGCCGCGAGAGAGACGCCTCGAAGCGAAGCAATACAAGAGATCCGAAGATTGGCGCACGACCCGAAAAGAGGTCCCGGAGGGCTAGGGGCAAAGGCAAGAGCAAAGGAAAGGGCAAGGGCAAAATTGCCGACGATCTCCAGGGAGATACGGAGAATGTCCCCCCTTCGACGACGGGCCAACAGACTGGGCACTCCCGCCGGCGACGAGGTCGTGACACTGGGCGTGTCGAACTTGGCAATGGACCCCCTCCTAGGCGTGGACGAGCAACGAATGAGCTGGCGGTAGACGCTATCTGCATGGAGGATGGCAAGACGGCCGAGAGGAGTCGCAAGCACGGCCGAAGTATGTCCGGTATTAGAAGACCTGGTGAGGCCACCGGGCGCTTTCCGTCCTTTGGGGACACTCGCGAGTCGGAGTCGCTTCAGGGCGTTGTCTCCCTGGAAATTTTGGCGTTACCCAAAGCGGATACGTTTCACCACGCCAACTCCGCCGATGGACGGGATTCGGACGGTAATTACCGTCGATCCATAACTTCTCCTCTCTCATCGTCATCTCCATGCGAGGAAAAGGGGTTTCCCAATAACCCAACTGATGCTGGGAATGTATCATCTGTGCAGCCTCTACCGTCCTCTACCCGTCGTCGGGCCAAGGAGTATTTCCAACGACGAACTCGCGAGCGCTCAGTTGATGCGGCCGGAAGACACACTAGACCACCGCGTAGGGTTCAGAGTGCCACCATAACTGGGCAAAGTACGCTACCAAACGTGCTAGCAGAACCCAGATCTCAATCGGATCTCAATGAGCGAGTTGCAAAAACATCCGGGAATCCTTCAGGAACAGGCAGGAGCGCGTCGTTGTCCCACGCCATACATGATCGATTTGTGTTCGACCCGATGACATCGCCATTCACCCCTAACGCGACATCCAGTCCAAGGCTAGCGTCGTCCTCTTTCACTGCCGCGCAATCTTTTTCCTCTCCCACGCCTCTACCCTTGCATGGTAGCCATAAAGTCACCCCACTGATATTACCAAAGCCATCTAATCGAAGCACTCGGTTTACGAGGAGTGATTCCATACCGCAGCTGGTCCCCATAGCATCCCACGGCATTCAAAGTACGCATGGGCTTGCTTACGCTTACACAGGAATGGAACAGGCGCAGGCACATCTACAAGCGGAGCAAATGGCACTCATGAGATTACAAGCGTACTATAATTGGCTGGCTGGAGCAAGCACGCCAATGGCGGGTGTAGGTATAGGCGTTAGCGCATGTGAACATATGGATATGTCAGGCGGAGGCGGCGGCCTCAGCGGCGGTGTCGCCCTCGGCCGGCAGCAGGGCCAGAACCAGGGGCGTGGGAAGGGACAGTGCCGTAACACGAGCGGAGCATACGCTCACCCAAAGGAACACGTCGTGTTCTCTCCTGGCGACGATGAACAGGCGGATGTGGCTTCTCGGTCTGTTCTGCAGCGTGATGGGGGACAGACAGGGCCCGTCAAACCCGGAATGGATGAGACTAAGAAGGAACCGGAAGGGGCGGCGCAATGGGCCATCCAGAAATGGGATGGCAAATGGGGTTTACGTGAAGCGGCTGTGGCTGGCACTGGCAAAGAAATTGGATGGAGCTGGGGTACGGTTGGAGCCAAAGTGCGGGCCAGTTGAATTAAGGCCCATTAAAGTCAAGTCGATAGAGTATTTGTGTGCATACAAAGAATGGAAAGACGGCGAGGTTTAGAGGTTGGAACCGACGGCGGGGATCACGCATCCAGATTGCAATTGCCTCGGCCATGGGCACCAAACGTCACCCAATCACCCAATTCGGGTCGATCATTTTGCATTTGTTACAGTTTAGCCTGAGTCAATCTTTCCACAACAATCAACTTTTGGCAACCTAGAAATTTACAATGAATGGCGAAATGAACTACCCCTCGGTGCCCATGCCGGCTTCCCACTATCGCTTACCTTACTTATTCCATCTCCCGCTCTCCAGTTCGTAATAGGCTTTCGTTCCCGCCTCTTCTCCCATCCCATCCCCACTACGGAGCTGGCACACAAGTCCCCGTCCCAGCTCTTCACAAAGTCCTCTCTCACTGGTCACCGGGATGCCATACGTCGATATCGCCCAGGGGAACGACTTTGCCTCTCTATGGTACATCACCAACTCGCCGACCGGGCACGTCAGCAGTTTCGACCCCGATAAGCCCACGATCATCCTCTTGCATCCTTTTTTTCTGGACTCGACGTGGTTGGACACGCAGTTCGGCGACCCGAGACTGAACGAGGATTATAACCTCATCGCATTTGACCAGCGCGCCGCCGGTCGGACGCTCTCGCGACCGAACGGGAAGCAGGATTCATGGACGGACGCGGCGGACCTTGCATTTGCGTGTCATGTGCGTAACGAATACTGGATTTCATTCTTGCCCTCCCCCCCCCTTCCCTGAGAACGTCGCGTTTGCTAAATCTGTAGTTTTCAAGGCACTCTGGCTACCACCAGCACACATTTGGGCAAGTGAAACGACAGCAGCGAACCTGGGCATTCGTTTCGCCGCACTGTACGCACACACTCCCTCCCTCCCAAACACTTCTCGTCTGACAGGGATGAACGTACACTTCCAGGTTCCCGCATATGGTATTGAGCCTCACCATGCTATCGGTTCCGTCTCCAACAGAGTGCGTTTCCCGACGTCGGACTCGGGTGTTGTACTCCGAGGGGGTAATTTGTGTCCCTAGACTGACTTTTTTTTTTAATCCAGACTCGAGGCGTACTTCCATACTTGTGATGAGTTACTCCACATGTGGGCACATGCCGAGGATCTCGACACCTTGGAGTTTACTTTGATGCAGATCGTAACATATATTGCCGGACCAGTGCGCATTCCCACCACTTTCATCGTGTTGATCTCGTGTGGCTCATGCAAGCGCGCTTACCTAGGAAGTAGATAATGACTTGGCGGACGAGGTACTTGACTCGATCATTCTTTGGAAAATGGGGTCCATCTTACGTTGTACTGAACAGTTCATTGCACATTATGAAACCGCGTACCCCCCATTCAAACGCAATAGGCTGGCGCAACTCGGAAATGTACTTATGAATGTGAGTGATAAATATATTGGAAACAGCCGAGACTCAGTGACATATTCTCACAGCGGGAACCACTGACGAAGAAGGAGCATGCGGCCATTCGACAACCCTGTCTCCTCATTCATGGTGACAAAAATCAAATACATCCGATACAGCATGCATACAACATGGTTGCCGACTTAGTCAACGCTCGAGGTGGCGCTAAGTTGTATACCATCAAAGGTATGCTCGGTTCGAATACTTGTGTCCGTGTTGCCCGCATCATGACGCTATTGCTGTTAAGGCGGCCAAGGATACATAAGCGTCGTGCCAACGACGGCTTCGGTTTGCAACAGGGTCTTTCTTCAATTCATCTCGCGGTTGCCGGCAGCGCGGTCTGAGTTGCGGCCACCAAAGGAACCGCTGGAGGTGTTTATCTCACAAGGGTTGGAAATCCTGGCAGAGCTGGCGGGTGACCCGTCGATTGCCGAGCGCGACCCGCTCTCCCCGATGTCATTTTGCCGAATACCGGTCGCGGTACAACGATTACAAGTGGAAAATTACATGGCCGCAGCCAAGGACGCAAGGAAATCATTCTCCCCATTAGGTTCTGACGGCCGGCCAATGCGCAAGTAAGTAGAAAGGCGTTGTTGTTTCATTCTCACGCTGTACCGGAACTGATCGGGCACGTGTCTTGTGCTTCTATCATAGGTATTCAGAACGAAAACATGACCATTGGTTCCAAGGCGACCGATCTTGGATGTCATATGTCGGTAAGGAAGCATCTCTGCTGACTTTGGCGAAAGGGTTCTAATGAAATGCAGAGAACATCCCGGAAGCGGAAGAACCTCAACACCCGCTAGAGCAACACATTGGCGGCCCAACAGAAGGGCAGATTCAACCTGCGTCAGAAGAAGTAATGAGGGTTAGCGCCCAACACCGGATGGCCTTTAACCCCGGTACAGTCGAGCGCATGGAGCGCATCGTTGGGAAGAGCGGTCTCCAGAAGGTGGTGGCAGGGGCAATTCCATTGAAGCTTGGCCCGAGGTGAGCTGGCGTGTAGATAGATCCAAGGGACCCATCTAATACCGTATATACTCCTGTATTTTTGTGTTACATTATCTTCTTTGGCGATTCACCTTTCATCATCTCACTTATGGGGCCACTGTTTTTCATACAGCCGAGAAATTATGCACACGCTACCACACATCGAGTACTCATCCCACCCATATCTCTGAATCATCATCCCAGAAGCAATTTTCGCGCCCACTTGATTTCATCACTGTCATTCATTTTTTTTTGACGTGTGTATGAGTTTACGGCAAGATTATGCGCTGCCAAATCGCTTCGGCAAACGTCGATAAAAGTGCGCCAAGCTGTCAGCCAGTGCTAGTAACCATCTGCGGGATCTAATTCGATTGGTGATAACACCGTGACAATGTATTTGTATTACCAAGCTCTAGATTTGTCCCTCTGTCCCTGTTGTTTTTTTTCTCCGGATGCTCGGTTTAAAGTATTAGGCGACCTCGTCACAGCTTTTCGAAGGGGGAATTAATTTCTTCCTCTCGCGCGCGGACACACACACATTTGGGTCTAATTGGGGAGAAGACAAATGCCAGTGCGTGTTCCGTTCACGTTCACGTTCACTTTTTTCTCTGGCTGGCTGCGACCTTATTACTCCATATAGCAGTTAGTGTGTGTGCCGTATGTTTCAGTTTCAGGGCCATGTGCTTCCCCGTTGATATATACGTTGATACCCGGATCCTCGAAGAAAGGCTTGCCTTGGGGCTGGGCTCGGGCACGGTGTGTGCCAGTCGACGAGACGTCTGACGGCTCGA
Source organism: Russula virescens (assembly GCA_003316435.1). Taxonomy (NCBI): domain Eukaryota; kingdom Fungi; phylum Basidiomycota; class Agaricomycetes; order Russulales; family Russulaceae; genus Russula; species Russula virescens. Next base: position 23,439 of record QFEY01001359.1, read on the forward strand.
CGCTCTCGCTCCGACGTCGCAAGTTGATGGAATGGATGGGGATTGTGCTCATATTGGCACGCACGCACGGCGATGTGCGTCGATCCCCTAATGCGTCTTTTAGTCGCGTTAATCGTTTACTCTGATAACTGACTACACGTTGGCATGTGAAGTACATATATCCTTTGATAAGGTCATGTCAAATAGCGATATGTCGACTGAAGGGTTGCTTGGCGCTGATACCCGTGCCTTTCCCAATTGTGCATGTGAGTGGTCTTCCAGGGCTCTTCACTCGACACCACATCCGCCCAACTCTCACGAATGTTGACGGAAAGGTCCAAGACATTCCCCATCAGCTACTAGGCCCTCGATGGTCAGCATCAGGCACCTTGTTCTTTTGATATGTTATCGCATTCTCATGATCGTGTGTAAGTCCGGGGTTCCATTCCGAAAGAACATGACAGGCTGGAACCCGATCGGCATTTCACCATCGTTGAGCTCACGTAGGCCCTCACCGAAATTAGGTCGATGATACGTAGCTACATGTAAACCCACTTGACACCTGGTGCATCAATGTAAAAACGGGGTAGTCCCGCCCCCTTCTTAGGAGATGCAGCCCACAAGGACATGTGGTCGATGCCCTGCTATACTCATGTCAAACTACGAGCTGCAGATCGACGCATGAACGCAACGAAAAAAAGTGTTAAAGTACAGCGTGAGTATGATGGGCCTTACACGAATGCAAGACATCAAGGCAATAAGCTACGAAGCCTCATCTATCGGTGCGCTCCAAGGCCGTGCAATGGCCGGAATGAATGTTCTCCTGTAACAGTATCAGTAAGTACACTGTATTGGAGAGTCCCCTGATGCCCGGCAGCAGTTGTTCTCCATGCAGACGGGGTGTACAATATGCAAAATACGTACCGGTTAAGCACGAGCCCTTTAAGAGTCCTGATTTCGGTCCGTATTCCCTCTTCCTCGATCACCGTCGCGGAAGACGGCGTAATGCCGGGCAGGCGGTGCATTGCTGACGCCAGCGCATACGTCTTGGTAGTCAGGTAGCCCGTAAAGTCGATCAAGGACTGTAGCGTGTGTTGGAAGCGGTGCGTCGGGCGCGTGGACACGGCGTTGGTGACAGAGTCATGTAACTTGACGAGCGCAGGCAGGAGGGGGGGCGTCGGTCGCGTTGCCGGGTCTGGGATGTGATAGGACCACTGCGGTTGCTCGGATAATGAACTTGTCTCTGTGCAACGAAACAGAGGTGCTTCATGGAGTGTTTTCCATAGCGATGCCTTGCAACCACGACATAGGCATACAAGACCAGATCACACGTCAACCGTTTGGCTTCCCAGCGAGTTGGAAGAAGTGGCACATACATGATAAGTGTCGTCGATGTTCAAGAGGGACACCAGGTCCGTTGAAAGGATCGTTCGGAAGATAATAACATCCGTTGAAGGCTTGTTCTGCGCCGCGAGATCGGCCAATGCGCAGCGGATCAAAGTCACATGCGGTACATGCGTCTTGCCTCCCTCCGCAGCCGTGACGATATCGCCCAGGGTCTTACACTCGTCCCATGGAGCAACTTCTTCCCATGGGTCAGGATGGGGCAGACCTGCATACGCGACCTTTTGTGCTTCCTTAAACTCGCGCAAGGAGGTCGTGAGCTTGGCGAGGAGATCGCTTTGGTGCGACTTGAGCGAACGACGGGCGAGCGCCGATCGCGTGAGGCGGGGAAGCAGGAACCGCTAATAAGTGGAACCAAGACAAGTGGGGCGGTGACCGAAGTCAGCAACGAGAACGGATTTTAGCGAGAAGTGTGTGCGGTTTACGAACGTAATAGATGAAGAGCAGGGCAGTGGAGCCTCCCGCCAGCCACGAAAGCACCTTGAATGTGCCTACGAGGAGGCCCGGCAGACGAGATGGGGGAGGTGCGGGATACATCCGGGTCGGCACGATGGGCAACTGCGAAGGCTGAAAACAAGCCAGATAAAAACGATTGGGGTTCGAATTTCATGGGCAGCGAAAAACAGGCGCACGCACCATCTCGCGCAGTAGTAGTTGTACCTCGTCGTCGGACAGGCCCTTCTCTGCGAGGAAGCGGCGTTTGGACTCGTAGTCTTGGTGCATGACCTGAGGAGAGCTCAGGAAGTGTCGCGCTCGATCCAGTAGTTCTGAGCGGTTGGGCGTCGGTGTTGGTGTTGGTGTCGATGACGAAGAGGACGCGTGCTCATGGTCGGAGGAGCTAGGTGGTGGCGTGTTTGTTGAGGGAGGGTGAGAAGGGCCAGCGAGCGGCGGCGAGCCGTCCTCGTTGTTGGCAGTCATTGCAAGAGCCGTGAGATCGCGTGAAAGCCATTTACGGACACATTACGGACAGGCCCCGGGTTATCCGTTTTCACTGGTCAATGTCAACGCCACAAGTCCGACCCCACATGCTTCTACGACCTCCGCATGTCCCTCTGACCGTAGCATGTTTCTCTATATTGTGCAAATACCAGACTACTCTATGTTCGTTGGGCTCTTGATCGGCGCCACAACAACAACTCCCATAAGTGTCTCCGAGTTTGGGCTCTTAGACAGGGAGCTCTCCTGCATTGTGCTGCTGCTTTCAGGCAAGGCACACAATCTTTGGACACCCGATGTAGACGCTGGTTGAAGGAACGGCGTCTAGGTGACACAATGGCAAGTTGTGTTTCAGTCTCATAATCATATGGACTTGGACATTAGTCTTACCTCACTTGATCTCCGAGTATCTGAGTGTCCGTGCTCATCATCCCATTGCCAGTCGCTGAGAGACGTTCGACCAATGTCATCGGACGTCATTCGACCCCGAAGCTCAGGGCGCGAATTCAGGGACCGCATTATCCCAAGCGTGTAGAATTTTCCGGTCATGAGCAAGAACAGTAGGACAAGGTGACGACCTTCCCCCTGTGGAACGCCGAGCCTATCTTTAGCTTAACGTCATTTATTACACCGAAACAGTCTCACAGATTCGGAGTTATACATAGAAACGGCGACGATCTGGAATGCACTTGGTACTGCCGCGGAACCCCAAGTGACGGTTATGATGTGTTTCAATGCTTTATCTAGATTATCGACCCCCGTCTTCGAGTGCCACAGATAGACCATCACTAGGCCAAAGGTCAAAAGGTCTATAGGCAGTAAACCATGACATACGTATGGAGGTGATCGTTACATCCAGAACTGAGGAATTGTCAAACTCTGCTGCCGAACAAGAAGCCGCCAGCGAGGACATACCCAATGAACCAAAGATCCAGTAGTTGAAACAAAATTTTGCCTAGAATCGCAGCATTCTCAGACTATCATTACTTCTGGGAACCATGTTGACTTGCCAGAAACGAGTGCTGTGCTTTTAGTGGCTGCAGCAACTGTGGTCAGCAGCGACCGCAAAGAAACCAGGGGCCCCTTACGCTATCGTTCACGCTCCCATGTTTAGAGCCCACGCCCAAGGCTACCGTCTGTGCTCGTGCAGTCAGTTATGGTCGAACTGCAGCCCGAATTACTCACTAGATACACGTTGGCAATGAATAGGGTAACGAGCAGAAACACCAATGGTGCGATAACCCATATTCTCTGCTTCGTAACCTATACGAAGAGGGTGGGTTGAGTATCTGGTCTTGACCTAGTTGGTAAAGTTTTGCTTGCCTTCCAGCATCTTCGGAGGAGCGATACTTCGCAAACGGTGCAGATCAAACCGTTCAGAAACAGGTCCGCCCAGACGATGGGACTGGTCGACTAGAGCGCCAACATTATCCAGGTGAACCATTCTTTTCGAGGGACGACCCATTACCCAATACCTCTGGTATATAAAGATATACCAAAGCTTGTACGCAGTAAATATAGTCTGTAACCTTCGCACTCAACCGTCAGGTTTCTTACTAGGTCGAATCTCTAAGAACAAACTCACAGCGACAGCCCGACCAGAGTCAAAACATAGGACTTCATCCAAAGTGTATCGCTCAGGGGACACTCCCAATATCTTGCCGCCTGAGCAAATATGACGCCTTGGCAAAGAGATTGTAGGATGCCTTCGACAAGGATGGGCGCACTTGTGGGGACGTCAATCTGGGCGGCCAGCAAAGATTCCATGATGCGGGCGTGAGGCCGCTGGTCCATGTGGCGGCTCTTTGATGCGACATTTCCAGTTGAACTGGTCGATACACCAAATGCGACCAGCCAGGAACGAAATGTCGAAGAGTGCCCCCATGGCCCGCCCTCTTCTTGGAAACGTTCAAGTGATGTCCCAGACCTGTCTATGGGGGAGAGGGGTCCCCTGGCCGTTGAACAGTTACGTATGTTGCAAAAAATGAGAGAATCAAGTATGTGGCGGCGCTTCGCACTATACACTATACATTTGTTTTCGCGATCATGCGACGTCTTATTGTCAACTGTCATGCAGAGAAGTCAGATGCCTGTGTTACCCACGTTCTTAAAAAATATCACTCGATGGCACAGTGAAGAAATAACCTTTAGGGAAAGATACGATGGCTTTTTGATCGCTGGACCAAATCACGACAGTCGCCTGGGTGGTCTTGAACATGGCACAGCAATTAGCGATCCCGATATAGTGAGGATGGTGGCAATCTGACACCTAATTGGGAGCGTGCTTCGCGATGCCTGTGAGGATCGGCTGAATAAAGATACGTTGCATCCAGTACTAGTGTAGCAAGTGCGGTCAAGAAGACGCTGCAACAGGCCGGGGTCTTGTCACAGTTTCGGCGGCTCTGTGATTGTATGCGCGGGGCTTTGAAACGTGGGCTTAACCGTTTCCCTGAATCGAGACCGAGGGTCAGGGCCACGACCAACTCAACGATCAACAACAATTTCCTCGGCGGCGCGGAGGTGAACTTGAAACCCATCCTCGAGCGTCTGTTCGGTGTTCTTCCATCGTCCTTCCTAGAATTTAGAATCAGAATTTTGCCGTAGTGGTTCTTCTTCTCACCTTAGTTGCACGAACTGTGGCGTGATTAATTCAGTCACACAGCGTGGCTAAGGCGGGCGAGACGGATAGAAGACATACAAATGCTGTACGTCATTAGCGAAGTGGGTGATAGCCTATTAGTATGTTACGCTTTCAGTGTCCAAATCTTGCTTTCGGGACTGTGCCCGTGATCACTTTGTTCTAGACAAGGAAAAAGCACACCCTTCTAAGACTGCGTCCCTGGAGTCAGGCTCTAGCTGTCTGCGCATATAATCGACGTTGTGTATAGATGCATCGGATGCAGGTGCGTGAATGGTTCGAACCAGTGGGATGGTCGTGACAAGGATTCCGCCTGTTGAACAAACTGTGTTGGGGTGGTTATATCATGTATGGAAATAAAAACCAAGGAGTGTGATGTGGTGTAATAATCTCCACAACGTATGTATTTGGAGGACGGCAGCATTGTATAATAAAATACAGATATGGGACAAACCGTATGAGTCCGATAATGAGTAAGGAGTGATGGGTCTATGAGTTAGTGCGACACCAAACAACAAACAAGATTGAGACATCCAAACCAAAAAAAAAACTCGCAGAAAGTATCCGGTGGCGTAAGAAGAGACTCATCCTATGGACTCCTCGTAGGAGGGTGCACGTTCGTACGGGGGTGGAGGAGGCACCGATCGATGCCGTGCACTCCGAGCGTATCCGGCCATTTCTCGTACAAGCTGATCGCGTTGGGCAGTTGTCATTGCACCATTATGTCGAGGTAAGCGAAAGTAGGCAATCGCTTGCCGCGTGAACAAGGCGAGAAACATGAGTCCGATGACGCCACCGATGACGGCCAAAGCAATCACGGTCACCTTCTTGTTGTGGCCCGAGGTTGTGTCAAATGGCGTCGGGAAAAAGGGAGAGGGATGGTAGGGCAATAATGACCCGCTAGATGGTGCCGAGGTTGCGTAGAAGGGTGTCCGTGTGGAGTCCGTGGAGAAGTGGTGGTGATGGGTATAGTTAGCAGATAGAGAGGACAGTAAACGGGTTTTTGTGGGGGAAAACGAATGGCTTGGCAGAGGTGTCTCGTCCGTCGAAGTTGCGGGTAAAGCAGCGGCGGGGCTAGGGTGGATTGAATAGAGGTCAGCGTGTGACAACAAAGGGGGAATGGGTGTCGAGAAAGCTCACGTGGAAAGGATAACGACAGAAGATAGATAGTAGAAAGGAATGAAGCCTATATGGCGATGCATCAAGCAAGGGAATAAATGAGTGATGACTGCAGAGTGGAAAAGAAGGGGGAAATATTAACATGACCGACCGGGTTAAAAATATATCGAGATGCCACGTCACTTGTCAAGCAACGCCATAATGTGAAAAAAAGTTAGCAAGTGAAATCCCCAACAGGAAGTGAACAATGGCCGATATGACAAGACTCGTCCGCGGAGGGCTTGGAATCCAATGATATTTACGGTGTGTGTTTTGTCGAGATGTTCACCAAAGTCTCGTGACAAAACGAAATTACTCATCGTCTTTTGCTTGCATAAGCTCGGACATCTCGTTGCATCGCCTCTCTCCGGCGCTCCGGCGTCCCGGATTGCTTAAATTTCGCTCTCTCGCTCGCTCACTCAGCAGCATAACAGATCAGCTCCCCCTCTACCTCTCAGCTCATGACTGCTCTACTCACTCGCACTGCCGACGGTCTTCACGTCGACTCGGACGTTGCCTTGCTGGAGTCGCTCACGTCCCCCACTCTCAAAATATCGAAAGATAGCTTCCGACGAAGGCATGCAGAGCTTGACCCTCTCTTGCTCGCAGCAGCTACAGCATCTGGTCCCGATGTCACTCGTAACCATTACGCCCATGACTTCTTCCCCGGTGTCGCACTTCCAAAAGCTGAAGGTTCTTGGGACTGGTCCAAGTGGGATGGCAACCGCGTCGGGCCTATGAACCACCCAAAGAAATTCATGTACACCAGCAGACAAGGCCCTCGGAGCTTGCGCGCACCGGGGGGCAAGGAAAACACAAGGTTCAATTCGGACTTTACACGACCCCTAGGGTCCAATCCCATCGATCTTCCTGCGGGCAAACGAGTGCAAGATCTGTCACATTCCGTTGCCGTTCCGTCTCCTGCACCCACCTCCCAGCCACCAAATTCTATTTCTCCGGTCAAAGTCACATGCATGGCACGAACCCGCATACCCACCCCTCACGGCACGGCCTTCCTCCACTTATATCATAACAATCACGATGGCAAAGAACATCTTGCGATCGTAGTTGACCCCGCCCAGTTTTCCGATGATAGTCCTTCAATATCCGCAACTGCCATTCGTAGCAGCTCCCTCGATGCTGTCTGGAGCGATGCGGAGACAGAAACGGACCGATTGACGCGTGGGGCGTACACAGGGCGACTCTCACCGACTTCCCACATCGCCTCCTCTCCCGGACGTACGAAGAATCTACGTACCGTCGATACGATCCCTCCCCCTTTGGTGCGCATTCATTCCGAGTGCTTTACAGGGGAGACCATCGGTAGCATGCGTTGCGATTGTGGCGAACAGCTGGATGAGGCTATTCGGCTCATGTCACAGCCCATCATAATACCATCTCCGAAGCCCTCGGGGTCTCCCACGCGCATACCGGGACGTGGGGTTGTCATCTACATGCGTCAAGAGGGTCGCGGTATCGGTCTTCTCTCCAAAATTCGTGCCTACAATCTTCAAGATCTTGGACATGACACCGTGACCGCGAATTTGATGCTTGGACATGGGGCCGATGAACGCGGTTACGAGGTTGCCATCGCCATATTGCAGGATCTGGGTTTAGGCTCCTCATCCGGAGAAGGTGTTCGCCTTCTGACGAACAATCCGGACAAAGTACGCGCCATGGAGAAGGAGGGGCTCAAAATTGCTGAGCGCGTGCCCATGATACCTCGAAGCTGGAAGAAGAAACGCGAAGGAGAGCGTATCGATGACGACACAGAAGATAGGAAGGCTGGTGCCACGATGGTCGGTGGCGATGCTGTGCACGGGGAAGATTTAGAGAAGTATTTGAGAACAAAGGTGTTACGGATGGGACACATGCTAGAGTTGAACGCATGACATCATTTATTTATTGAAGACTTAAGTGTGTGTAATTTAAGAACTTAGAAGGTAGAAATAATGTTCTTGTTGGGCTCGGTTATTCCGGCATCGCATCGCGACCTTTCCTGCTCAGCAGTGTCATGTACGACCCTCTTGGATCCACCTCCACCTCTGTTGGCTTTGGCAACTTCGAAGACAGCACACCGCCTTGGCCAACGACTCCTCACTCTCCTAATTCTCCCATACCCAACCTCCGCCCCGCCCCCACACCTGACAGGATTACCGACGTAAATCCTTTCGAGAAACAAGCGCAGATTTACGGCCAGCCGGAACCAGGCCTTATCTCCCCAGCAACGAACCCAGCTTCAAATGGAGGCAGCTTTGAAAAGCCAGAGCCGTATCTCAAGGTCAGACTAACTGGCCTCGACAGGAACAGGCGAGATATCCTTGTTCGCTTTGATGCACAGGTATGTAGCATCCACGCTCCTTGGTGTCTACCTCGAGGCTTACCTCGTATCATTTTGTTAAATACTATAGACAAACTTGTCAAACTTTACCGGTACTGCTTACCGAAACGTTTCACGATCATATGTGGAGTTTCAGCAACTCTACGATGCCCTTACACACAACAACCCACAGACAATCGTCCCCGCTCTTCCACTCGCACAAACATCCGCTCCGACTGACGAAGAGGACGATAGATTGGTGAAAATAATGCTTCAGCGGTGGTTTACTCGTGTATGCGAAGATATGATTCTCGTATACGACGAGGAACTGCGGTCGTTCGTAGAGAGCGACTTCGGATATCAGCCCACGCCGCGGCCGAAACGGAAAACATCGACCGGTTTTAGCCTCATGCGGAGACACGTCCCCGATGAAGACGAGGAACTTCAACGTGCGCGGTTTGAGCTCACTAAGCTCGAGGGCCAATTCTTCGACTCGGCAAAGGCACTTGACCGAGTATCCCTTGCGAGGAAATGTGAGTCGTCATTCGGTTATCCTGCAGCGGCATGTTCACAAATATACATATTCAGCACTTTCTGTTGCTCATGCGGAGATGGGCAACAAGCTGGTCAATGTGGCCACTACCGAAACGCATCCACCAATCGCAAATGCTCTGCGGAAACTAGGCAGGACCTGGCACACCCTCGCCGATCTTGACCAGGCTCAGGCGATTAGTGAATGTGTAATACTAAGCGACTCTCTTGGATACCAAGGACTGAATTCAAGATCTGCCAAAGAGACTCTGCAGCAGCGCACAGCTGTCCTCGAAGAATATCAGGCCGCTGTGAAGTCTGCAATCTCAAAACGACGACATATCGAACGGCTGAAAGCGAGCTCCAATATCCGCCCGGAGAGGGTTGACGAGGCGTTGGAGGACCTGGAAGAGGTTACTCTATTCGTACATTATTATTACGTTCATCTATACTCACCGTGACCTTTTTCAGGCGAACAAATACGAGCAAATACTCGTTCGACGTGCTGACGGTATCTCCCAGAACTTGCACCGTGCGTTACAGACCCACCGGCGGCTGGTTACGGATGATATCACCACGGCCCTCATCGAGTACACCCGCTCATCTATCATGTACGAGCGGCAGCTTCTCAGGGAGCTCGAATCTCTACGACCGGATGTCTCAAGTTCCAATGCGAAGGTCTCCCCCAAAGCCAATGGAATTCCCAAACCCACGATCATACCACCTCTAGAGGATGACTTGAAAACCCGACTGCCGCCAGTGGAGCAAAGCCCTTCCCTGAACCGTGGTCCTGCGCCGGCATCGATCATTCCGCCAAGTGTAAGTGCTGGGCGTCCCGGCATCAACCAGGCACATGTACCCCCCCAATCCCCAGGGGCCGGCTCTTCCAAGTCGCCGGTTGTTGCGCCGCAAGCGCCTCGACCACCTCTGGCCTCTCAGACCAGCTCTGCTGACCCCGCACTAGTCCGAGCGCGTAGCACCGAACCTCCTCTCGGAGGACGATTCGTCGATGGAACAAAGTCGATGTTCATACACCCGACGTCGTCACCATTTTCATCCCCATCGCCAGCCGGAGGTCCTAGATCACCCACAGTTGCGACACGACCTCCCAACACCGATCCCCTTACAGGTGGGCCATTGATGCCCTCTGATCCTATCCAGCGTCCGGGTACGACGGATGGAACCGTGCGGAGCACGAACGATGTGGACCCGCTTGGCGGTATTCGCCCTGCCTTTATGTCCGCGTCCGTGCGCGTGCAACCAACGAGGCGAAGGTTAGATGCGAGAGAGGCTGCAAGCAAGCTTGCGAACATGTTTTGATGCTCTTGCATGAAAATGTAGGCTGCGGGATAGCAATGACCAGAGACACGAAAACGACAGGTCTTATTCTACACGGACCATGTATTTTGCATCATAACTCCGTACTCATGGAATTCTTCTCTTGGCTGCCCGTTATTCCCTGGCCGATAAAGTGGATGGTGACTAGTAATCTGTGGGTAGATGTCCCTTTCCTACTCTGGAAGACTGCGTCACAACAAGGTTTTAAGTATTTCGATAATCTTGTCTCCAACTTCTATCGTCCCAACGTTTCCTCCCAAGTCTGCCGTTCTCAGCTCCAATCCACCATCATTCTTTGCATCCAGAACTTTTCTCACAGCGGTCTCGATGAGTTGTGCGTGCTTCTCGAGACCAAGGGAGTAGCGTAAAAGCATAGCGGCACTGAGGATGGTACCAATGGGGTTGGCAATCCCCTTGCCAGCGATGTCGGGAGCGGAGCCGTGGATGGGCTCGTAGAGACCTGGCGTGGGCTTGAAGGAGGGCGAGGATGGCTCCGAGGGTGCACCTGCGAGTGACGCAGATGGAAGGAGTCCCAGAGAGCCCGGAATGACGCTCGCCTCATCAGAAAGGCTAAATGGTACGTTTATAGGAAGAACGATAAGCGCTTATCGAACCGCTGGACAAAAGCGGTCTTTTGAGAACGGCTCACATGTCCCCGAATAGATTCTCCGTCAGCACCACGCCGTTGAGCTTCCGTGGGTTGGCGACCAGAACCATTGAGGCCGCGTCGACGAACTGGTGGTCGAACTTGATCTGCGGATATTCGCGTTGGAGTGTCTCGGTGACGACGTTCCTCCACAGACGCGAGCTCGCGAGCACGTTAGCCTTGTCGACCGAGAGGATCGAGAGCGGGGGGTCGACGGCTATGGCGATCTGCGCGGCCACGCGGGTGATGCGCTGGACCTCCCCGACGCTGTAGGTCATTTTGTCCCACGCGACGTCCTCGTCGGGCGCGATGTTTTGTTCCTTGCGTTCGCCAAAGTAGAGCCCCCCGATGAGCTCGCGTACGACGATGATGTCGACGCCTTTTGTGATCGACTCCTTCAGAGGCGAGTTGACGATGAGCGAGTCGGAGGCAAAGTTGCACGGGCGGATGTTGGCGTAGAGGCCGAGGGCTTTGCGGAGGGCGAGCAGGCCGGGCTCCGGGCGAACTTTGCTGTTGACGCCCCATTTGGGGCCGCCGATGGAGCCTACGGAGGGGTGTGAGTGGGAAGGTTTGGGAATGTTCCGGGGGCAAGGGGGAGAGAGGGGAAGAAGTGAGGTGTCTTTATTTAAATACGTACCCATCAGGATGGCATCCGCTTCTTTGCATGCTTGCAAGGTGGAATCAGGCAGTGCTTCACCGACCTCATCGATCGCACATCCCCCGAAGAGACGCTTCTCGAGCTTGAGCTCGACTTCCGACGACTCAGCAAAGAGTGCTTCGAGCACTTTGACGGCTTCGGCGACCACTTCGGGGCCTAATAATATTCTTTTAGTGATTGTCGTGCGATCGTCTATGAGGAGGTCGCGTACCAATGCCATCTCCCGGAAGCACCACTACACGAAACCTATGTCGACTGTAAGCTAAAACGTACCGCGTGAGGCTGTGCAATACGCACGATTTCTTCGCCATGGTCTATGACTGCTGTAACAAGAAAAAGAACAAGGAGAAAGTTGAATGCTCAATGTCATCCCTAATTATTGAAGGAAATCGATGAATTTGGTAAAGATAAGATATTAGATAACGCATTACGTTTGATCAATAGCTTTTTTTTTTGTCTTCAGGCCTCGAATCATATCCCTCCGTTCCGACTAAAACATGACAGACTCAACATCGAACGTAGCTTGCAGAAATCTTGTGCTCGATGCCGGACCTTTACTCATGCTCTCCCCACTCCGGGGTCTAGCCGAGACCTTCATCACCGTCCCTCAAGTCCTCGAGGAATTAAAGGATAAGCGAGCACGAGAGCACTTTGAGAAACTTGGCCTGATAGCAGGTGTTAATGTGAAAGTGCAGTCCCCTGATCCGGCATCTCTAGCTCATGGTACGCATCTTCGCTGCATTATCCGTCTTGATGGGATTGATGCGCAAGCATAGTGATACAATTTGCCAAAAAGATGGGAGATTATTCCGCGTTATCACACGCCGATCTTTGTGTCCTCGCATTAACTTATGCGCTGGATAAGGCAGAGAAAGAACGAATCGCTCAATTGCATGCTGATGAGGTGTGTGGGCATGCGCCGTTTCTTTCCCAAGATCTTTCTTCTACTAATGATCTCTAGCCTAGCTCGTCCGCTAGCGTTGCAACCTCCGACATATCAACACAGAACGTCACGGATGACGCTACCTCTCCTCATGAGCCAAAATTTACAGAGAACGCGGAAGAGAAAGACACAGTGGAAGACCAGGATTCTCAAGGTGATACGGAAACAGGGGATGATGCGATGAAATCTCTTGAGCAAGCCCTTGAGTGCCTAGACGTCGAGCTCGTCCCTCTCAACAAAGACAACAGGCAGGATCAAACTTCCACTACACCAATAAACGCTACCTCATCTCCTGAAGATCCAGGATCATCCCATACTGATGTTCCATCTTCCTCCTCTCCCCCAATATATGACGATCCAGTGGGTGACGATGATGGCGAGGGTGAATGGATAACACCAGAGAACGTCTCTTTTCACAAAGCACGAGCGCTGGGCCTTACGCCAAGTGAAAATGGCTCTGCCAAAGGCAAGAAGAGGGAAACTATCCCGGTTGGGTGTATGACGGCGGATTTCGCGATGCAAAATGTCCTTTTGCAAATGGATCTGAGCCTCGTGGGGATGGAAGGAAAGAGGATTCAGAAAGTCAAGACGTGGGTGTTGCGGTGTCATGCATGTTTCAAGTGCGTTCTGCCACTTCCGTGACACTTTCCTGGCTCATTCCGATGTAGGATCTGCAAGGATGCATCGAAGAAGTTTTGTCCTTCGTGCGGTAATCCTACACTGCTTCGCGCATCTGTCACCATATCATCACCCACTGCCTCTTCGGACACACCCGCTATGCAGGTGCACCTGAAGAAGAACTTTCAACACCGCACACGTGGTACGATCTACTCTATTCCCGCTCCCAAGCCTGGTTCTGCAAAGACGGGAAGCGGTGAAGGCCTCATTCTCCGTGAGGATCAGGCAGAGTACATGCGTGCGATGAAACGAGCAGAGACTCAACGGCAGAGAGACGAGAAGAAGTTATTAAGTGGCGCTATTGCGAATGCGGGAGAGGGCAAGCTCGGCGTGGGCAATTGGATGGACCCAGACTGGATCCCGGAGATCATGGTCGCAGGTTCAGCGGGCAAAAGTAGAAACTCAAAACAGGCTGATGACATGCCAACCATTGGATACGGGAAAAAGAACCCTAATGAACGTAGACGGCGTAAATGAGATGTGTATTGAAACTGTAGTACATTAGTGTGTTTTTCATCTGCATACATTTACGTGCCCAGGCTCCTGTTCATGAAGCGTCGTTTCTGGAAGGACATCCACCACTTGCTCGGTTTACCCGTTCCATCCGCGTACAGCTTTTCGATGAGCCGAGCAGCGAGTTCCTGCCGGACTTGCACTAAATATTGGCGAAGGTAGTCTATATTACAATCAGTAACGTTTTCCCTTCAAATTTCCCTTCAAAAGTTGCTGGATACTCACCTGCATCTGCACGACTCGAGGGTGGCGCATAGTGTGCGTTGAGAAGGAAGTTGGCATCGCCAGGGACAGGGAAGTTGTCAACAGCAAGAGTATTGAGCGTTTTAGATGCCTCTATCTGAGTAGGCGGGGTGCGCGCGCTACCAAGCTTGGCAAGACAATCTGAAATGAAGAGTATGAGGATAATCAGAAGGCGATCGCCTGGTCCCTTGATCTCAAAGTTTCGGAAAAGCGAGTTGGCACGGAAGAGGTCTAGAGTTTCATCGATGATGTCTCCCTGCTCATTGCTCGCTGAGAAGAGCAATCAAAAGGTCAGCTATGCCCGGGGAAACAGATGGGATGTAGGGTAGAGAAAGTACCTGCGAGCGGGGCAGGACCGCGCAACCTGGTTTTGATGGGGTAGATACCGAGGTTGCCGACCTGTCGAATATCTGGTTCCTCGTTCAGAGCAGAATGATACGCCTGCACGCATGTTAGCGCTCGCTACATTCAAACACGAGGCCGTGGATGAGACGTGATCTTACGGGCATGTGCTGTATGTAGTAAACGTTAATGAACTGTGCGTGGTGGACTTTGTTCGTGGTTATCAAAGGGCGCTGCGGATGCCGCGGCCAAGACTCGCGGGCCGCCATGATGAAATCATTCAGGCCCCCGAACGGGGAACATGACGACCTCGGTTGGAGAGGGGGATTCTCTCTCCTGTCTCCATCAGTAAAAGTAAATTTGCAGGCAGCCATGGAGGAGAACGGGTCGTTGACGTCTATCAGGACGGTGAATCCGGCCCCAGAAACTCTCGCCAGTGCGTCCAGGGTCATTTCTCCCCGTTCGTCTACTGTTAACTGAACATTATAACGCGTCCACAGAGCTCATCAAGCGTCTGTGCATCCTCACATCGACTTTACTTCCCCTCGAAGTTAACTTGAGCAGTATCAATGATCCGACAAGCAGAATAATCACTCCCAAAGTCATTGACGCCTACACTAAGGCGGCGGGGACCCTCGTCGAGGCGGTACGCGTCCTCCCTCGTTGGATCTATGTGCTTAATTCCAAACCCTTTCAACTGTCGCGCCAGCTACCCTACTGTCTCCTCCGTGCTCGTCGTCACTTCATGATCATGGCCAACCGTAACCCCGCGGACTATGGGGAGAATCGCGGACGGGGTAAATCATCCCTTTGGCCCTTCTGAACGCCATCTCACGCTCTGTAGCCATCGCATGCGAGGTCCTTGCGAGGAGAATTGTCCATAACTCTTCAACAGATAGGATACCCGTCATCCTATCTTCTCGTTACATGCATCGCCAGTCCGATGGTGATATCGAATTCAGCAGTGCGATCGAACTGGCCATTGACTCTCACTGGTGAGAATCTACGCGACTCACCAACGTATGACTTTACTCTGAACGCGTTCACAGCACCATATTTCTGTCTTCAAGCGAGGCGCAAGACGGTTCGTATACACCGGTTGCTTTTCGTACATTGTGCTGAGCCCCTGCGAAGTGATTAACGCCCTCTGGAATGGAGATTTGGTTCAACGAAGCGAGGATGACCGTCATGTCAATTGTAAGTCTTGAATATTGGGATTTTTTAGCTGATTTAACGCGTAGCAGATGTTCCTGCGTTCAAGAATGTGGATTCCTCCTTTGTCGGCCACTTTGACCCCAGTCGAATCGCTATTCCTCGGTTCGTTCCGTCGCTATCATAAGGTGCTTCTCTATCTGACTTCGCCGTAGCTACCAAAATGTCCTCCGCATAATAATTTGGCTGTTTTTCCTCGTCGTGTATTCTCAAGCTGGTACGCCCCCTTTTTTCCGGTTTTCGTGGGCTGTCTAAAGTTGTCAGGATAGTTCGCGAGCCTCTTGACCGACTGGACCCCTTGCACCGTCACATTGACGTGTGGGAAGTTATTCTATACTTTATGGGCCTAACGTTTACGTTGGA
The DNA here is from genome assembly GCA_003316435.1 of Russula virescens. NCBI lineage: Eukaryota > Fungi > Basidiomycota > Agaricomycetes > Russulales > Russulaceae > Russula > Russula virescens. Next base: position 39,341 of record QFEY01001359.1, read on the forward strand.
AGGTGCGTCAATCCCCGATCCTGACCAAAGCTAGGTTGTTTCCATGTAATCGTGATCCCATATAGACTTGCACAACGTTTGTGCCCTCCAATTCTTTTTGGATGCTGGTATTCATATGGGAGACAGGTCTATAAAATTCTCCGATTGGCAACATGGCGAGCCTTCGGTTTTTGGCAGGTGGTGGCCATAATCACTGACGCGCTGTTGCTCGCGGCCTTCCTATTGAGAGTCATTGCTTTGGAGTCGCCCAACGAGAAAGGGGACCAACTTCGTCTCCATAGTTTCCAGGTTTTGAGCTTCGTGTCCCCTTTAATATGGTGTGTGCTTGACTGTTTGTTGAAGCGGACGATTGTCGGGAACTTCACTCTAGGATGAGTGCGTCTTTTTTCCCTATAAACTGGCCATTCTGTTTAGAGCTGACATTGCACAGAACTGATAACTGTGTTCGATGGCTACAAGTACGTTGGGACCATGCAAATATGCATTGCTCGGATGCTTCGCGAATCTGGGATATTTTTTGCGGTATGGGCTGCCCAAGGTGGCCTCTTCGGTACTAACATGCACCCTATAGTTACTGTCCATCCTCGGAATAGGGTTCCTTCAGGGTTTGTATGCCCTAGACGCAGCCGATGGACATCTGGATTCTTCAAGAGAGATTTTTCACATCATGGTGCAGTCCTTGCTGCAGTACGTCGATCCAAAGCCAAAGTGTCACTTTGTTCAACTCTGCATTAGGTCTCCTGATTATGACAGGTTCGGTGGCAGGTGTGTTTTCGTGTCTTGAATCGAATTGTGAAGCTGACCATCATTGTCAAGCCCTGCTGGCTTGACGCTGTATTATTTATGGAACGTTGCCACCGTCATTGTCCTCATCAACGTCTTGATTTCTCTGTTTGCGTCTGCATACTCTGACGTAAGTCGTGTTTGCTCGTTACTGAGCCTTGACGGGCATCATCCTGATCTTTACTGCGCGGTCAGATTGTCGAGGACGCTGAGGCGGAGTACCTTACGTTCTTTGCAAATAAAACAATAGGGATGATTCGTGCGCCGGATGTATACGTTTATCCTGCACCTTTCAACATTGTGGAGACTCTCTTCATCGCGCCCTTGGAGTTAGCCCGTCACCTTCCTCTTGCAATACTAGCCGACTAACCTCTCCGCAGGTCATATTTGAACCCATCAACCTATGCAAAGGTTCGATCCCTTCGAAGTTCCACCGTCGTGTCTCACATGGACCACAGCTCAACCGCTTTGTCATGACTGTCTTATTTTTTATTCCTATGACGATAATCGCTCTCCATGAATCAATCTCATCGAGAAATAGGTGGTTGGATGACTTCATGAATGGGGGGACCCCACTGGACGAAGATGACAGTCCTGCTGCACGGGACCCTGAAGTTGATGAAGAAGACGCGAGAAATGACATCGTCATAAGCAAGGTCCCGTTCTCTGAAATTGTAAAGGCATTCCCGAATATTCACGAAGTGAGTCCAAGAATTTGTATCAGATAACCCTCCTAGACATGATTATTTTTTAGTCAAGTGAAAGTAATATTGTGAAGGAGATAGATCAGATAAAGGCGCGGCTGGACGCTTTGATCGGATCTCTGGACACGTTCTAAGTCGTCATGGTATGTGGACAAATGAAACAAGAACCTTACCTGGCGATCCTGCTGTGTTTGTTTCCTCTACGTACATATGAATACTTGTAATACAAGATGAATAGGGCTCTTGTAATCAGACCCCAAATTGTTGCGAGTCGGCCGCAGGCTCGCGGGTGAGCTGTGTGAGTACGCCCATAGCGCGTACAAAGAAGGGTCGTATTTCATTGATTTCCATAGAACATAAATTGGGCAACTGTTGATGATGTGAGTGCGCATAACGATTGGGCGAATGCCGGCGCGTACACTCAGATCACTATGGTCAATTTTCTGAAGACCTTCTCTACTCTTTGCTTGCCGGGCTTCACGAACATCCTTGAGCAGAGACCTGATCTTATCAGAGTTCTGGATGTCATCCGGAGCCCTGTGAACGATGTTTGGGAAGATATTCGCAGTGGCGGTGGGGACGATCGGGCTTACACATCAAGAAGCAGCTTTGCGATTTCGGTAAAGCGGAACGGGAATTCACTGAACTCGGGGCGGCTTGTTTCTTGTGTCAATCTCTCCTGAAGGAAGTCTGGTCGTCCGTACGAATGAGCAGGCGAACGACGAAACGGTATCGAGACTATGGCGCACCGACGGTCAGCCAGTCCGGAGGGACGATGTGGCACTTTTTCTTCATCTTGAGATTGATTGCCATCCATAAGGGTATTTTAGCTTTGTTTGGAGGGCGTAAGGGGCCGTATGCTCCCTGGTGATGATGACCTTGTTCAGTCAGAGGACGACAGTCACGGTTCTGGAGAGAGTGTTGGCCGTACGGAGATAAAGGCGGTGCGTTCCATGGAGATGAGAGGAATTATTTCTATGAGCTCTTCGGAGGCGATCAGCTCGAGCTCCGGTGGAGTGATTGAGTTTCGTAAGGAAACAGGTAATGCCATGGTTCGCCAAGTGCTAAGGTAGTATAAGCGGTAGATAAGATAGTGTCTACAGCGAATCGTCGTCAGACGGACTGCGTGACGACGGTGGCTGCGTTGTGGGCTGTGCTGTTGCCAGAATACCTTCTTTTCTCCTGGCCTTAGTGTCCCCGTCCGCCATTCTAACTGCAGCCAAACAGTCACTGTGTCCTCTTTCTCCCCTGTCCTTCTCGGTGTCATGCTGCCCCGGAATGACCGACATATCTACCCTCGGACATGAACTACCGTATAGTACTGTATTCAACAGATGACTTTACGCAGATCTATTTTAAGCGACCGCTTGCGTATTGTTTACAACTAGGCGGTACGTAGGCGGTGCAACTGGTCCTCAGCCCAAACCTTTGCCCGCTACTATCAGCCATCATTTCCAAGTTTTTACAACGAACCACGACCTCCCCCTCCCCTCTTGGGGACCTACTTTTTCCCACACGTAATATGGCCGCCGCCGACCAGCCAGGATCCGAACCTTTTCGCGCCCGTTTCGAGTCTGCCCTACAGACTTACCAACAAACAACGGGTATAACATTGACCGAGCATCCACTCGCCATCCAACTCCAGCGTTGCGACTCCATCGACTCCATCACCACAACTCTTAAACACGAAGCACGAGCATGTGGTGGTCCCTTAGGAAGCGATAGGTCCATGGCGTCGATAGAGGGTACCATATCAATGTTGTTCACCCTTTCTGACACCGCTCCCTTCCGCGACGCTATCAACCTGGTATGTAAGGAGCACTGATCCCGTGTTTTCACATCCCTGACGAATTTTACAGCCATACCCACCCGCAAAAGCCATACTTGCTGGCCTCGCCATCCTTTTTGCCGTATGTGCCGTGCTCTAGTACCTCTGTAGGTATCCTTGTGACATTCATTAAACCAGGCGTCCAAGGGTGTTAATTCCAACCATGATGCACTCGTCAGCTTGCTCGAATCCATTGAACACTTTCTTAAGCGTGTCGATATATATACACGGATCCCTAATACACCCACGACGGATGAGACAGTGATCCAGATTATACTGGAACTGCTTTCCGCGCTCGCTTTAGCCACCAAGGAGCTCAAACATGGACGATCGAGTGTGTCCTTTTCCGTTCTTACTGATGCGTTACTTTACTCAATGCAATATAGTCAAATTCTTCCAGAAAGGAAGGAAGAATGTCGAGGCGGTACTGCAAAGACTTGACCGGCTCATGCAAGACGAGGCTCGGACTACCGCAGCTCAGACTCTCGAGGTCGTCCACGGTCTCGTTCAGAACATGAGGGTGTTCATGGACGGTGAGAATGCGCGCTCATATTGTAATCCGCCATCTTCTGAATTACCCTCGACCTAGATGGCAAGGCATCCGTCGACGGTATCCAGGAGGCCCTTGGTACGCTGTGTCGGTGACAAGGGACTAGTTCCGTGTTTGACTGAACGATAGCAACCTTACATCAAATGGCGGGCGAAAAGAACAAGTCGAAACGTCAGCTATTTCCCACAGTTACAATTGCTAAGCAGATCACTGAGATTGTCCCCACAGGTGACCAATTATGGAAGGATATTCAAAGATGGTTGTCTCCCCCTGATCCATGGAAAAATTACAACATCGCACGCGAATCCCGGCAAAGTGGGACCGGGGTATGGTTCCTTCAAAGCGACACGCTCTCTGAATGGAAAGCATCTGATCGGGATTGTCTTCTATGGATCCATGGCAAACGTCAGTTTTGGCTCAGCACTTACTGTTTCACAGAGACTGATAAGCTTTCGTAGCGGGCGCCGGAAAGAGCGTGCTGTGGTAGGTCCATCTTTTGATTTTTTTCACCTCGGGAAACTCACGGTATCGACCAGTTCCACTATCATCGAGGACATCGAGACTATGTGCGAATCTGGGCTTGCATCACTCGCTATGTTTTTCTGTGATTTTAGGGATGATCAAAAGAAGAATCTCCGAGGGCTGGTCTCGTCCATATTAGTCCAGCTTTGTCCCCAGTCTGATTCTTACTGTGATATTCTTGACAATTTCCACTCGAAACACAAAGACGGTTCTCAGGATCCAAGCGAAAATGAACTTGTCCAATGCTTACGGAACTTGTTGGATCTCCCAGGACAAGCTCCTGTCTATCTGGTCATCGACGCCTTGGACGAATGTCCAAACGCATCTGCCATGCCGTCCGCTCGCGAGAAAGTCCTAAGGCTTGTGGAGCAGCTTGTGGAATCACACATCACCAATCTGCGCATATGCGTCACTAGCCGACCCGAGATCGATATCAAGAGTATTCTTGAACCCTTGACTTTCCGTTCCGTTTCCATACATGAAGAGAGTGGACAAATGAAGGACATCGAGAATTACATCAGGTCAATCGTTAACACGGACCTGAAGAATCGAAGGTGGAAAAAAAAGGACAAAGAACTTGTGATCGACTCCCTGCTGGAACGCGCCAATGGCATGTAAGCAACCAATCCTTGATTTGTTCACTACCCTTGTTCAGACATATGATATATAGGTTCCGTTGGGTTTACTGCCAGCTTGTTTATCTTCGCGGCTGCCAACCAGGACGGATCCGACATGCGCTGGCAGAATTGCCAGAGACGCTCGATGAGACATACGAACGCACGCTGCGGGAGATCAGCAAGGCAGATTCAGAATTTGCCCACCGGTTGTTTCAGTGTGTCACTGTCGCCTCCCGGCCGCTCGATGTCGAGGAGCTGGCGGAATTTCTCGCATTCGATTTCGAGGCAGGACAGATACCGAAATTTTGCGAGGATTGGCGGCCGGAAGATCCCCTGGAAGCGGTGCTGTCCACGTGTTCCACACTGCTTTCCCTTGTCAATGTTGATGATTCGGAAGTCATAGAATTTTCACATTTCTCAGTCAAGGAGTTCTTGACTTCGACCCGGTTTGCCGAGAAATGTGACACTATATCTCGCCGCTACTACGTTTCAATGACTCTCGCGCATTCTCTGGTTGTGCAAGCATGCCTGGGTATTTTACTACACTTGGATGAAAATGTCACCGAAGACAGCCTGGACAAATTCCCTCTTGCTGAATACGCTGCCGAGCACTGGTTTGAACATGCCCGTTTTGATGGTGTCTCACAAAATGTAGAAGAAGGGATGAAACAACTGTTTGACGCGAGCAAACCACATCTTGCGGTTTGGCTCTGGATATATGACCCAATTTGGCCTTACGAACTAGCGGATAAGCCGTCGCTACATCGAGGAACGCCCTTACATTATGCCACTTTTTGTGGCTTACACGCTATTGTGGAATATTTGGTTATCAAACACCCACAAGACGTGCATTCTCTGGACCTTCACCAGTCAACTCCATTACACCTGGCGTCACGACAGAGATATATGGAAACCGCACGCGTTCTCGTTGAGCACGGCGCCGACGTGTCATCCAAGGACCTGTCCGGGTCGACTCCGCTGCATTTGGCGTCATCGAGCGGTTATGTGGATGTCACGCAATTCCTCATCGAGCACGGCGCCAACGTGTCATCCAAGGACCAGGACGGGTCGACTCCTCTGCATTTGGCGTCGTTGAGCGGTCATGAAGATCTCGCGCAATTCCTCGTCGAGCACGGCGCTGACGTGTCGGCTAAAGATGAAGACTGGTCGAGTCCGCTACATTTGGCGTTGTCTCGCGGTCATATGGACATTGCACGGTTCCTCGTCGAGCATGGCGCCGACGTGTCATCCGAGGACAAGTACGGGTCGATTCCGTTGAATTTAGCGTCGTTGAGTGGCCATGTAGATCTTGTGCGGATCCTCGTCGAGCACGGCGCCGACGCGTCATCCAAGGACCAGGACGGATCGACTCCACTGCATTTGGCATCGTCGAGCGGTCAAGTGGATCTCGCACGGATCCTCGTTGAGCACGACGCTGACGTGTTATCCAAGGACCAGGACGGGTTGACTCCGCTGCATTTGGCATCATCGAGCGGTCATGTGGATGTCGCATGGATCCTCATTGAGCATAGCGCCAACATATCATCCGTGAGCCCGTCTGGGTCGACTCCGCTGCATTTGGCGTCGTCAAGCGGTCATGTGAATCTCGTGCAGTTCCTTGTTGAGCACGGCGCCGACATGTCATCCAGGGACTTGTCTGGGTTGACTCCACTGCATTTGGCATTCTCTCGTGGTCATATTGATCTCGTGCAGTTCCTCGTCAAGCACGGCGCCGACGTGTCATCCATGGACCAGAGCGGGTTGACTCTGCTACATCATCTGGCATCTTCTGGTGGCCCTGTGGATCTCGCACAGATCCTCGTCGAGCACGGCGCTGACGTATCATCCAAGGATCTGTCTGGGTCGACTCCTCTGCATTTGGCGTCGTCCAGCGGCTCTATGGATCTCGTGCAATTCCTTGTTGAACACGGCACCGACGTGTCATCCAGAGACCATCATGGGTCGACTCCGTTGCATTTGGCGTCGTCGAGTGGTCATGTGGGCCTCGCGCAATTCCTCGTTGAGCACAGCGCCGATGTATCATCCAAGGACCTGTCCGGGTCAACTCCTCTGCATTTGGCGTCGTCTAGCGGTTCTATGGATCTCGTGCAATTCCTTGTTGAACACGGCACCGACGTGTCATCCAAAGACCTTCACGGGTCGACTCCGTTGCATTTGGCGTCGTCCAGCGGTTCTATGGATCTCGTGCAATTCCTTGTTGAACACGGCACCGACGTGTCATCCAAAGATCATCACGGGTCAACTCCGTTGCATTTGGCGTCGTCCAGCGGTCATATGGGCCTCGCGCAGTTCCTCGTTGAGCACGGCGCCGACATGTCAGCTAAGGATGAAGATGGCTCAAGTCCGCTGCATTTGGCGTTGTCCCACGACCATGTGGATCTTGCACGGTTCCTCATCGAGCATGGCGCCGACGTGTCATCGACAGACCTGTCCAGGATGACTCCACTGCTGTTGACGATATTTCGCGATCATGTAGACCTCGTGCGGATCCTTGTCCAGCACGGTGCTAACGGGTCATCCGAGGACGAGTACGGGACGACTCCACTGCATTTGGCGTCGTCTCGCGGTCACGTGGATCTCGCGCGGATCCTTGTCGAGTACGGTGCCAACGTATCATCCAAGGACCAGGACGGGTGGACCCCACTGCATCATTTGGCGTCGTCTAGCGGTCCTGTGGAACTCGCGCAGTTCCTTGTCGAGCATGGCGCCAACGTATCATCCAAGGACCAGGATGGGTCAACTCCACTGCATTTGGCATCGTCGAGTGGTCATGTAGATCTCGCGCAATTCCTCGTCGAGCACGGCGCTAATGTGTCGGCTAGAGATGAAGACCAGTCAAGTCCACTGCATTTGGCATTGTCTCGCGGTCATATGGACATTGCACGGTTCCTCGTCGAGCATGGTGCCGACGTGTCATCCGAGGACAAGTATGGGTCGATTCCGTTGAATTTAGCGTCGTTGAGTGGCCATGTAGATCTTGTGCGGATCCTCGTTGAGCACGGCGCCGACGCGTCATCCATGGACCAGGACGGGTCGACTCCACTGCATTTGGCATCGTCGAGCGGTCAAGTGGATCTCGCACGGATCCTCGTTGAGCACGGCGCTGACGTGTTATCCAAAGATCAGGACGGGTTGACTCCACTGCATTTGGCATCATCGAGCGGTCATGTGGATGTCGCATGGATCCTCATTGAGCATGGCGCCAACATGTCATCTATGAGCCCATCCGGGTCGACTCCGCTGCATTTGGCGTCGTCGAGTGGTCATGTGAATCTCGTGCAGTTCCTCGTCAAGCACGGCGCCGATATGTCATCCAAGGACTTGTCTGGGTTGACTCCACTGCATTTGGCATTCTCTCGCGGTCATGTGGATCTCGTGCAGTTCCTCGTCAAGCACGGCGCTGACATGTCATCCATGGACCAGGGCGGGTTGACTCTGCTACATCATTTGGCGTCGTCTGGCGGCCCTGTGGATCTTGCGCAGATCCTCGTCGAGCACGGCGTTGACGTATCATCCAAGGACCTGTCCGGGTCAACTCCTCTGCATTTGGCGTCGTCCAGTGGTTCTATGGATCTCGTGCAATTCCTTGTTGAACATGGCACCGACGTGTCATCCAGAGACCATCATGGATCGACTCCGTTGCATTTGGCGTCGTGGAGGGGTCATATGAGCCTTGCGCAATTCCTCGTTGAGCACAGCGCCGATGTATCATCCAAGGACCTGTCCGGGTCAACTCCTCTGCATTTGGCGTCGTCTAGTGGTTCTATGGATCTCACACAATTCCTTGTTGAACACGGCACCGACGTGTCATCCAAAGACCATCATGGGTCGACTCCGTTGCATTTGGCGTCGTGGAGGGGTCATATGGGCCTCGTGCAGTTCCTCGTTGAGCACAGCGCCGACATGTCAACTAAGGATGAAGATGGCTCAAGTCCGCTGCATCTGGCGTTGTCCTACGACCATGTAGATCTTGCACGGTTCCTCATCGAGCATGGCGCCGACGTGTCATCCAAAGACCAT
>QFEY01001360.1:0-30855 GCA_003316435.1 Russula virescens
CACCGCAAGGTGTGGGGGGGGGAGGGGGGGCAGGCGTTCTATCCGCACTTGGAAAAGTCGAAACGTAACGTGCCTGCGAGCATCGAAATTACACTCAGGAGCACCTTCTCGACGCTCTGAACGGGGCTCCAGCGTTCCGAGGCCTGCTCGTACATCATGGGGTCCTCGCCGGGATTATGCAGGATGGAAATGCAGACGTTGCCGTCCGGGTAGACTGTAAAGATGGACGGACGGACAGAGAGACATAGGAACGGACATTAGCGCCGAGGGCCGATGGGAGGAGGTGAAAGAATACGAATGCATTACTGTTTGGGTGAAACAAGGGTGGGTCAAATTTCATCTTGAAAGGGGATAGTGGGTAGTCTGGTGGCTGCAGAGGGGCAAGATCGAGAGCGTGATCAGAAGGTAGGGTGAAGGGGGACCGCGGCGCTATCAGGGTCGAAAGGCTCCACGTACAAATGTCAATTTGGCGGCAAACACGCCGCCTTCCTAAGATGATAAGGGGATGAATGATGATTTCAACAAACGGAATGGCGAAAGGAAACGAAATACATAAAAATAAAAGAAAAAAAGACCCTTACGAAGGGAGTATCCTTTGGTCCGCAAATGAGGGCTTCCCAAGTGAAGAAGTCGGATTCGGAGATCGGTCCTGAATGCGAGAGTGAAATGGAAGAAAAGAAGGTCATGAGCGTACACGAGATGGCGGCGAGTCGTCCCTTGGAAAATTTGGTCTCTCACCGGCTGTGAACATGCCGTCAGGTGAACCTGAGGAAATGTGGGGAAGCGGGGACAGTGAGACCCGTGACGAGGTCACATAGCACAGGACAGACGAACCACCAGAGGTGAGCTGCTTGTACTCCGTCATGAGCCGCCTCAGTGCGGTAGAGTTTCCAGATGCGCGGGATGCCATTGTGGGGCAGGACGAGCAGAACAAGTAGAGTGAGAGCGGGAGGAGGAGAGAGAGATGAGATTGTCGCGTTGGCGGGCCGGCGGTTGAGTGCGTAGTTCCGGTCCACTCGAAAGTCTAATTTCATCTCCGATTTGTCAGTGGAAATAATCAAGAAAAAATAGATATAATATATACAATTACAATTCCACGAAACAATGTGATCAGGTCAGACGATCGAGCCAACATGTCCCCCAAGGCTGTGCAGACTGTTATCTTTGATGAACTAAAATACGCCGCAACAAGCGAATCCTCTGATTCACGACCAGACTGCAGCCCCGATGATAAGCCCCAACCCGATGACCCCAACCCGATGAGCAACCCTTTCAAGGCCGAGACCCTGATAACCATCGACCCATACTGTTGGTTTCACTGCGGCGCGAGAGGATTCAACGTATTTGCACCGAAAAATACATCTCTGATTCGAACAAACAAACTGGGTGACCGCTAAACTGACCGGGATTTGCCACTGATGTGATTGTACAGTAAACATTTCCTTTCGTCCAAAATTGCAAAAGCCTTCTTTGCACCTTGCAGATTATAGGAAGGACCTTTTTATATTTGTACAAGTTAAGGTCGAGGAGAGGCACTGGGCGCTAGCCATTTAATGTGGTCACCGAAAATGATAACTTGTGGAGTTTTCGATGAGTAAGAACTTTCGGTGCTACCATCAAATTTACAGAGAAGCTTGTCAGCATCGCCCCTACGTTCCCATATCACCGAAAGGCCCGCTGCTGATGTTTGCGAGATTATCTGAGCCGGTTAATTGACGGAACATGCTTCTTTCGTAGTAGCAGGTGTAAACTACCGCCGGCAAAATATTACTCGCTTTCAAGCGTCGTCAAGGATCAAGCGGGGGACAACGTTCATCGCCATGAGCTATGTTCGTACACATAAATGCACGAGAAAGGAATAGCGTCGATCAGCGATATTCTGAGGCGCGACTGTCCAACCCGTACCTCCTGGAAGAGCAGTTTTGCCGCGTAAGGCACCGTAAGCTGAGCCACATTCTTGGAGCTTTTGCAATATGTACACCAACCCCTGTATCCCAGGAGGCCGCAGGTCTGGCATGCATTTACTTCGAATTTATCAGAAGAGATCATCAGACGCTCAAGCAGAAGCTGAGTTGCGCCATAACCAATGAGACAGTCGCGTTCCATCTCGCCGAGACGCAAACCGCCTTCGCGGGAACGACCTTCTGTCGGCTGTCGTGTCAGTGTCGCCCGTGGTCCCCTAAACACGACCAGTCAGTTAAGGTCGATTGATAACTCCGGACTATTTATTCGAGACCAAGTACCTTGCCCGAGCGTGCATTTTATCCATTACCATGTGTTCTCGAATACGTTTAGCGAGGTAAAGAAGCGGTAAAACAAAGACATACTAAGTTTCTGGTCAACGAGGTCAGATGATAAGCCCGATTCTTGTGATACATTGGATAGGCTAAGCTTACTTGGTAGTAGATTGGCCCAAAGTAAACATACGCCTCTAGTGGTTCTCCGGTAATACCACTGGTAAGCATATCCTTTCCAGCATAGCTGAACCCGTGCTCGATTAGGATGCGGGACATATCTTCGACCTGGAAACCCCATAATTTGTCTGCCGTTGCCACCATCGTAAACCCGACTGATCGGCTGACCTTGGACCCGCCAAAGGCAGTACCGTATTGGAGTTTGCCTGCAAGTACACCAGCCTAGAAGAATGTAAATGACTGCGTCCAGTGGCCATAGTACGGAAGGACAGAGGGAGACAAACCTTTCCAGCGAGGAGTTCAATCATCTTGCCCACGGTCATTCTTGACGGGAAACCATGTGGATTCATGATAGTGTCTGGCGGCGGCGGCGTCACATCACCAACCTGCATCGTGAAGACGGCGCTCACCAGGGACAATGCCTTGATCATTGAAAGGCATATCTTCTTGGTTCACAATTAGCCCGCAGACACCTTTCTGGCCGTGTCTCGAGGAGAATTTGTCACCGAGCTCGGGTCTTCTTGTCTGGCGCACCAGAACCTTGATAAGAGTTTGATCGTTGTCCGTGTCAGATATCATGACCTTGTCAATATGACCAGCGACGGGCGCTTTATACGTCATAGGGGCGTTCTTGTAGGGTGCCGAAGCGGCTGGACCTGAAAACGAGTTGTCATTGGCATTCGAGGGTGTCTGCTTATTGACATAAACGTCGCCTGGGTCCACTCGCTCGCCGACCCCCGCAAGGCCATCAAGTTGAACAATGTCATACTTCTTCTGGACATGACCGTTCTCGTCTAGCGGCGCGTCTGCAAGGCGGTCATAGCTAGAGACAATGATCAAGCGATTTTCAAAGGTCATGTGAACGTCACGCACGTTCCGTTAGGATATTTTCGGATAAGCGTCATATTCTTTCGAAGGACTTGGCACCGCCCGTACCCACGATCTAGACTGGCCTAAACAATAAGATCATAAGGGTATGTGTAGAATAATTTTCTTGTGATGCACCTTGTTGAGAATCAATGCATCCTCTATGTCGTAACCGGAATAACTCATAACCGCGACGGTGGCATTCTGCCCTGCTGGAAGTTTGTCGTAACCTATCAATTCAATCGTTTTTGTCTTGACCATAGGTTGTTGTGGGTAGACAGAGAGATATAGCAACGTATCGATTCGGCTGAACTGGTTGTACCCAATCGCACCAATGGCCTGTTTTCCCATAGCGCATTGGTATGTGTTACGGGGTGACTGATTGTGGTGTGGGTACGGAATGAGACCGGCCACTGCACCAAGCAGTGTGAATGGCTCGATCTCCAGATGTGTCGAGGCTGGGACAATATCCGGCTCATAGAGTGCAATGTAGGAATCATTTTCCTCGTTGACATCCAAATACTCGACTAGGCCCTTTCGTAGGAAGTCGTCAAACTCTAATGCGCCCTGTTTAAGGAGCTAGTAATGCCCGCTCAGTCATCGGTTAGTCGTGATAGCTGTAATCTCACCTCGGTGTGGTGTTCCGTGACAGACGACTTGCCGCCATCCACTATGATCATTGGGCGACAGATACGACCTCCATCACTGGCGATATTCACCGTCCGGTGGTGATGGTTGATATAAATACTGACAAACGCGCTAACTCTGCCCGCTCGTCGCAGACGACGAAAGTTATGAACAAAACGAGTGGGGAACCGGGTAAGGCCGATGATTGTCCCATTGACTTGTACCACAAAAGTACCGGGAGCATACATTTCCGTCCCTGTTGCCTGACAGATGTCTGATTGTCCTGAGAAGGTTGTTTGATATTGGAAAAGAGGTTGCTCACCTTCTACGCCAAGCATGAACGCAATTTTGATGATCGGTTCCTCCTCTACGTCAGTGGTTATGTGGGTCATGAGCGCCAAGTTTTTGACCAACCCACAGGCCTCTCCTTCTGGTGTGTCACTGGGACACAACATTCCCCATTGGCTAGGTTGCAACGCTCGTGGGCCACTGACTTTGCGTGTTTTCTCAAATTGGGAGGATATTCGCGTCATCATTCCCAATGCTGAGATAAAACTGAGTCGTGAAAGGACGTGAGTGACACCTGCACGCTCCATTCGGAACCTTTTCAACGACCAGTTTCCTGTCGAGATGGCGCGCACGAAACCGGCGGTGATATGATCACCTTGGAACTGCATAGTGTTCCAGGCATCAAATTCATTGGTTCGCGAGGGCTTCTTAAGGACTTTATCGATTGACGACTTGAGGTTCGTGTTGAAGGTCTTGAACAGATCTTCAAATAATAAAGCCAGTAGTTGCCCTGCCCTACGAGGAGCTTTAAATCAACGTAGACACCAGACATAGCCTCACTTACAGTTCCAACCTCTTATTACCAACGTAGTCGCGATCGTCCACCATCTTCTCGTCGTTCATAGCCATCAGGACGCGGCGCGTCATAGTGGCGACAAAGATCGCTTTCGACCGGAAATCTATCCCCATGACCGGTACATGGGCGAGAACGATGGTTGCTAGAGCCTCCATAGCCTCCTCCCAAGCGGGCCTGCGTGGGCCAACGACACGACGGTTGACCTTGACACGTGTACCGATCCACTCTAGTGCCTGGTGGCGAGTGAAAATCCCCAACCGTGCTGCATCTTCCAGGTTTGGCGCGAAAGCGTTGATATATGCTTCGGAATCGCCTGCGGTGAGAAGAAGGATCTCCTTGTCCGATTGTATGCCAAGGGCCTTGAGGGCAACGGCGATGGGCACATCTTCATGTATTGAGTTATGTCGGAGGTAAATCTTTCCCTTCTTGGTTGCGATGTAAGTCTTTGACTTCAGACCGCCATGGGTAGAGCTTTTTCATTGTATCAGCAAAAGAAAAGTGAGGTAGATCCAGCGACATACGATGTACAAGAAGCTTGAACGACGCCCTTGACGGGATCCGTCTCGACAATGATGCGATTCTTGCTCAGCTGCTCCTGGACAAGGATGACCTTTTCCGTGCCCTTGACGACAAAATACCCACCAGGGTCGAGCGGACATTCGCTCATGTGAGCTAGCTGAGCTTCATTGCGACCCGTGAGAACACACTTGTTGCTCCGAAGCATGATAGGGAGACGACCGATGTTCACGTTTGATCTCCGAACGACGTTTCTCCCTCGCGTATACTGTATTGTAACAAGGATGGGCGCGCTATACGTCGTATCGCGTAAACGGCACTCATGGGGCGTAACGCTTTTGTCGATTGCGTCTGCGTCCGTACGATCCGGAAATCCAACGTGGATATCGGTATACTTCAACCAGAAGCGGGGATCTACATCAGACGTGACCTTGTTATTTGCTTTCAAGATGTTCTTGATGTCGACATCGACAAAATAATTGAAGGAGTCAATATGCTGCTTGACAAGGCCTTTGACTTTCAAAAAGGCTGGGAGCAGCAACCATTTGTCCTGTGACCTCTAAACGCACCGCACTACGTACGACTTACAACCACGTACCTCGACCTTCTTTATAGGATCTGTGAGGCCCAAGCCGTGCCACTCTGTCCTATTCAACTCTCCCCACGTTTCATCTCCTGCATGTTCTTCCATAGATTCAGCCTACCGAACATGCGGTGTGGTTGAGGATGTAGTATTCGCTCAATTGGTACGACCGAGTACGTAAACAGATACGGATAGGATAGGGCAAGAGTTGCCAGAGGGTCACGTGTCAAGCTTGCCACAAGCGCAGCGCACCGCAGAACGTCTCCAAGCACACGCTTTGTCTCATTTCACTTTCCTGAATGGCCTCCTCAGCCGCTGAGAGCAACTTTCGTACCAATCTTTCTCAATTTCGCTGGGCACGAGGAGTCACAGATGATTCTCAACCTTCGGGCGCCGGAACTTCTCGTAACCCCTTCTCTCGCTTTTACAATGCGATCGGGGGAGCATACGTCCCGCTACGGTCAAGTGAAACATCGAACGAAGAGGAGGCATACTTTGCGCTTTCACGCTGGGAAAGGTGAGGCTCGCATATTTTCTCTCTCTGTCACCCTATCCGCTCGCTCCGGTGTCGCACCTTATTGACCGTTGTCGTAGATTTCTAGGTTTCGTAGGGTGCCTCGTAGGGGCCGCAGTTTGCTTTGGAGTTGCTTTCTTAACGCTTCCGCTTCTCGCCGTTCGTCCGGCAAAGTTTGCCCTCGCGTTCAGGTATGCGTGCATGATGATTCTGCATCCTTCACCGCTGACCTTCCCTTAGCCTAGGTAGTCTCTTGGTTATGTTTGGGTAAGGATCGAGCTCGACCAAATCAGTGTCAATCCAGGGCGTGGGCTAACATGTTTCCCCGCATAGCTTCTCCGTCCTGATCGGACCCATAAATCACGCAAAACATCTCATATCGAAAGAGCGCTTGCCGTTCTCTGTTGCCTACCTGTCTAGCCTTGGGTTGACATTGTATTTTGCATTAGGGGTGCGCTACTGCTCGATCACTCTCCTGCGATTACATACTAACAACATTGTGCAGCCACACTCATACTTCGGGTCTTTGATAGGCGCAGTGGTCCAGGTCATTTCTCTTCTTTCATATGTTCTTGCCTATTTCCCTGGAGGTACACAAACACTACGCTTCGGCGGTCAAATGGCGCTCCGCGGCGTCGGAACCATACTTCCCTTTTGACTCCCTTGATAATGGGCTCGCATGCATATCTCATTGCTGTCATTGTAATCGTTGCGACTATATTATACAGTGATACCATTCACCTCCTCGTCTTCGACCTGCAAGCCAACAGTTTCGCGAATTCTTCGTGACATGATCTCGATGTATGCCCGGCTCTCACGCCATTTATAATCCTGTTCACCAGTTATGTGATGGCTTGTTCTAGAAAGGTAGAGACGTACAAGGTTGAGCTGGACCAGTCGATTAAGGATGTGCGATAGTCGTTTTGCTGCATCCTCGCGGAAAATGGTGCCATCGTTAGGCTGTGGGACAGACCTAAGAACCAGGGCTGTTGATACTTTCATATTGGGGTTATTGATATGCAATGATTCGCAGTAGTAGGCTATGTGCCGCCAAAGGAGCAACAGCACCATTTCAAGCGACGCTAGGAGATACGATTAAGATTTAGTTATGCCCATTTTGAAAAAAGGTGGTGGGCTCACATAGAAGAGTGTTTGCCATATTTTGCGCACGGCCGAGAGCGTGTTCAAGCTCCCGGCATAATAAGGCGCGCTTTTGTCCAATGTCAAGGTCACCCAGGGATTCGATTTCATGTAAGGGGATGATCTGGTATTAAACCGTCAATATTTGGCGACTCAATTGCGGCGTTATGTGACCGACCTGACGAATATCGTCGAGTTGGACATTATCCCGAGCATCCAATTCCGCACTGAAAACGGTCATTTGTTTCAGTGTCTCCATCAGCTTGTCGCAAAAGTCTGTCAGCGCTTCGATCGCGTCACCAACCGTGGGGACGGTAGCTACCGAGACATATGAGAGATGCAATAACACCACAAGGAGCATGACCATTGCAAATTGCTTACGGATGAAGCGAGTTGCCCTATCTTCGTGTCGTGGAATTGTTATTACAGGCGACAAAACGATCGTAATTTCCGGCTCTGCTTGTTAACGTAAGTACTGCATCGTTTCAGATCCGTTGAAGGACGCACCCGTGAATTCACTTGCGGCTCCAAGGTACGCGAGGAGCGCCTTACGAAGTGACAGCTCCCTTCGTTGAAGGATCAAATCGAAATTAGAGGCGCCGGCTTGACCTAGCAGACGTTCAGATCGCATTAGTACCATCCGAGTGATGGGCTCGGGAACCCAAACCTGGCGTCCTCAAGTTTGCATCCAATCTCTCAGACTCCGTCTGCGGGAGAACTTTATGTGACCAGTGATTCGTTCCGATACACCGTGCTGCCAAGCTTAAAATCGCTGCGTGCACGCCTCCGTACCCGCCATTTCCAGAAGCCTGCAAGTGATGTAAATAGAATGACACATGGCAGAGAAAGGATCACCCACAAGTTCGGACTTGGGAACCGAAGGGAATACTGCAGAACACAGATAAACGAGAAGCAGAATCTCGTCAAGTACCGACAGAGAGATTTCGTCTGCATCATTTCTCAATATCATGATGACCGTGTCACGGTGGCTAGACAGAAACTCCAGCGCCTACGCGATGTCAGCTTGTCAATTATCAATCTATATGACTAAAAAAACGCGATACAGCACCTGATTAACTGCAAAAGAATGCCCTGATCCCAATGTTGCCAAAATCGTATCGATCAGTTGCAGTGCTGGCATTAAAAGTTGGTGATAACGTTGAATGGCCGACGGGAGGAAATGGTCATGATCTAGTCGGTGTATTCAGCGAAGAGGAACGCGGGAGACAAGGAGGTAGCACACCAATGAACGACTGGTCAACTTCGGGGAGTGTATCTAGAAAGTCACTGGCTGCTAGGATGGGAAGTACTCTTGTCTCTAGCAATCGCTCTGCTCCTTGACGAGTTTGAGCAATGCGAATGAAAAGTGACATCTTTGCCTCGTAGACATATAGGGAATTGAGATCATCTAATAACGATTAAAAATCAGCCGCGGTCGATGGCAGGTTAATGTGCGACAGAGTACCTGGCTCTGGCTTGAGGACGGATTGCAGTCGACGATCGGAGTCCTTAATGTCCTGTACAAACACGCGGAGAAACCCATGACGGACAAGCGTCGAGAGGATATTGCCGTGTTTGTCATCTCGAGAAAGGTCGATAAGGCAATCTAGGAGCACGTAGGCGACAGTCTTCCATACTTCCGACCCATCAGTCGCGTCACGTGACACAGTAGCGACTAATCTCTCTGAAACTGGTTTGAGCACCGCCAAGGACCCATACGAAATCGTGCTTGTCGGTCCGCCAGGGCGCACGGGGGGCGTTGCGACTGATTTGTCATGTAATGACGATTCACCCAGCGCCACAGCTGACGACAATGAGTGAGTTGTGATGGTAGAGGACTTGCTCCTTGATACGGCGCCATGGGGATCGTCAGCCGTGAGATGGAAATAATTGACAAGCGCTGCGTAGAGATTTCCGCGAACAAGTTCCACTCGATATTCCAGCACACATTCCAAGAAACTTCGCAACAGACCATGTAGCCGCTCGGAAGACAGCGAGCCTGAATGTGAGTATGACCCTAGAAGTTGTTGACTACGCCAGTCCTCCCGCAGCTTCGTTATGAGTGATAATGATACCTCGGAAAGGAGTATCGCAGTGGACTCGGCCACTTTGCCCGAACGGATAATGGGCGGTAGTTCTTGAAGTAGGTCGGACAGCAATGTTTCCCGTCGGTCTCGGGGTAAGCGGGTGAAACATTTGACTAGCGTCATGTCTACTAATCGCCTCCAAGACTCGAAGCTGGTCGCTGTGGCAAATAGCACCTCCCGCTGATGATTCTCGACCGCACAGCTTTCCAGGACATACGCAGTTTCCGCATTAAGGCGCTCTAGGTCGACAGGAGTAACAATTTGTCCTTGCATGTGAAGAACGTGCCTCGCCTTGGAGAGAAGGGATAATACGGCCGTCTGATCGACAACTTCACACCGTTTATCGTCGAGGAGCACGCATGCCGCAAAATTTAGTTGACCGAGGAACTGTAGCTCGACGGGCTCAATATCAAGTGCATCCACCCAATCGAAACAGAGGGACTGCAAATATTCGATGATGCGCAGGTTTGGCTGGCCAACTGCATGAGAGGCTTGGAAAATTTCATCCTCCCAGTCCGTAACGTCGAACTGTCGCTGCTCATTTCCGTAGATAAGCTCCAACAGTTCCGCCACACTCTTGAAGTGACCTCGGTTTGTAAGTATGTGAAGGTCCAAGGCAACGAGGTCGAACACGAAGGATCGTAATCGTAGGAAGGAGGTGAGCGAGTCGACGGTGGTAGCGACTCTTGAGCCATCAGAATACTGGACTTCTACGTTCGGTATTTGGTGGGGCGGGGGCTGGAAAGGTAGTGCAGCCAATTGGCGAACGAAGAAGTCTTCACGGGTTCGAAGATAGCGCATTGTGAAGTCTGACGTTTGTCGATGCATACACAAATTGTGCAAGACTCGATAGAAGCGTTCCGCCAAACCGGGCATGACGCTAAACAAAGGTTCGGCGTGCGTGGAGACTTCGCTATCGTTTTTGTTCCGGTGAGTACGAGGAATGCCCATGTTTACCCAGTCGAGGATGACGTGTATTGAGGTTCTTTGTGCTCCTAGAGCATGGGGGTCCTGAATCTGTTGCACGTTGGTAGCTCCGAGGAGTAGAAAATGGGCTGCGTTGGGATAGGGTGTCCCTGGTCGCGTATTTTGTGCAAGTAGATCGAGGACAGCAATTCGAACTGCCTGCGACAAGCCAGGTGCTATGATCTCCGACTCTACAGCACCTGCGCCCGTGAATGTGTCTTCGTCACTCTCGGCTGCATCAAGCCCGCATAGCGTATCAATATCTAGGAGCTGACGGTATCCAACTATGATCCGGTCCGAGTCTGGGCTGCGTTCGAGCAAGACTGCGAGACTCGGGAAGGCGGGTGACTTGGTGAGGATGTTGAGAATCTTCACTGACAACAAGGACACCTCAGGGTGCGAGCGGTAAGCGACATATGATGCGATAGTTGGGACATAATTTGATCCAAATGATAGGGCTTGATCCAAGCGGGTATAGAAAGAGCGAGGCTGGGCGATGTGGGCCGCAGTTGGAATCTCAGCGAGTAGAGGCACAAGCACATCAAGGAAAACGTCTTGCACCTCGAGCACCCGATGTATGATCCGAAGGATTCTAATAATGGTACTCCTGAAGAGCGGTTCGTCATCATCAAGATTTTGATCGAAGCCTTGGACGCCGTCAACTAGATATGCCAACAAGCTCGTTTGAAGGGGCGAAGTTGTCAAAATGCGCTGGAGAATGCCAAATCCCGGGTGCATCGTTAACGATTTCAGGGTTTCCCTTCGGGCTTGGTTCTCCTCGGGGACTGTGAGGAGTACTTCCACATCGTAACTTGCCAAACACCGTTCGACGAACGTCAGGCACAAGTCGTTCATCTGCCAGCGTTCACGATTGTCCAGAAATTCCCTGCCAGTAATGCGCAAGAAGACTTCGTCGATAACAAAAGCTACGAATGGATCGATGCCAGCCTGACGATATGGTTGGCCGAGGCCCTCGGGAATGGTATTAATAGGCTCGGCGTCTACGACCCTGCTCTTGAGCGACAGTTGCTTTGGTGTATGGATGAGCGTCGCCAACAATTGTAAGAAGGGAATCGTTTCGGGGTACAATCTACTCACTTCCTCCACGAGTTCGAGCTCAGCCTGCACCCCTTTCTTTGCGATGCCTCCCCCGCCACGTACATTGATGACTTCGAGCCTTTCCATGAGCAGCCACACCGCGCGGCATATCTCGACCCCGGGTGGACCCGCGCCTGCCTCACAAAATGCCGCTAGTGCAGAGAACACGGCACCTTTAAGTTCCAAGGGTACGCCGAGAGGGATGAGAGAGACGAGAGTGGGGATTGCGCGTAAGTGGGCGTGTCCACTGATCGCCAGTCGTGCGGATACGGAATATTTAGCAACGGTGGCGAGAAGTCGCAGGAAGCATTGACCAAGCCAGACGTCCTTCTGAGTGAGCGAGGCTTGTTGCGCGTGGTTGTGTGCTTGGTGAGAAGACATGAAGCCGGAATGCGATGCCGCGGTTTGCTGAGATCGTGCGTTACTAGATGCCACCGCCCACGAGTCGAGAATGCCGAAAATGGTAGCCCAAGGGGCGATCGCACCGCTCGAGCTTGTGGTTGGCAATACACTCCCTGGGACAATCTCCCCACTGCCTCGCGCCAAAAAGTTGTATGCCAAGTCACTGCATTGATGGCCTTTGGCCAACCCGGCAAGCATATCGTACAGAGCGATCGACATATCCACGTCACGCAGGTTCGTTGACCACACAGCCCATTGCAGGAATGCCGGCAATTTCCCGGCTTGTGCCTCCACGGTTTCCAACCAGCTGGGTCGTTGTGAGTCGGACGGCGCTGAGCCCCAGAACTGAAGCGCACGTTCTGGGGGCAAAGCGGAAAAAAGTATACCAATAAAGGAAAACAGCATGGCAATGTCGTTACGAGGTGCATGCGTGGACCTTTCTGGTTCTGAACGAGGGACAGAAGAGCGGAAATGCCGAGATCTGTCCTGACGTGTGTTTGCAAGGATGATGTCCTCCTGTCGCTGTTTGATTTTGCGTAGCTCCGAAGACGCGTATGAGATAACAGATCTCACGAGCATCTCGAAACACTGGAACACCGCCGGTTTAAAATCGTCTGCTGGAAGCGGTTGCAAATGGTCCGCCTCACTAAACCGGATAATGGAGCCAGCATAAGAACCTGGTGGAAAGGACCCGTCCCTCATTCGAAGCTTTGCCACGGAACCAGCAAGGAAGGTGAAGGCGTTGCCTTGTACCGCATTCCATATGTTCGTCTCTAGCTCCTCCGTTCTGAACCCGTCCTTGTGCTCAAGAGAGGGATCACGATGGCGGGCCTCTGTCAAGAAGAGGGTCCACTTCAGTTGGAGAGTAGCCCTGACGCCAGCTTCCTTCCATTCTTCAGTCGGGTCCAACTTTATCTTCATGAGATTGAGAGTGGAGGTGAAGGTGGCGAGGTTTTGCCTCAGCACTCCCCCTGGGGTTTCGGGGTCGACGAGGTCAAACGCAGCAAGCAAGGTGCAAAGAATGTAATATGAGATGGGATGTCGTGGATTCTCTTGCAGCCAGGGCACCAATTTTTCAATCTCGTGAGGGGACAAGTAGCCCAGACGAGCGACAAGGAAGAGTATGGTGGCAAGACTGCGGCGTTCCTGAGTCAGTGATTCGACTCGCATGGAATGTATATCGGATCCCAAGTGAACGGCCGTGCCTGAGTAAATAAACAGATCAGAAGGTAGTGAGCAATGGCTAGCTAGCGCGAAGGATGAGGGCAGCAGACCTTGTATTGTTGTATTGCTCCCGGCATTCTGCTTCGCCGCTAGCGCAAGCGATATGGTGCGATCGAGGGATTCAAGTTCGGTTAACACCTTCCAACCCAGACCTTTCTCTCCGAATGTCACTCTATCAGCCCCCTCTTTTGATGGAATGAGTTGTTGCTTGACAAACAACTCGAGGCGAGCATGGAGAGCGGTTGCCCCGGGTGAGCCAACCAGTTCTGCCGCCTCGAGAAGGAACCGGATACAGTCCGCGAGATCACGTCGTCTTCGGTGGTGCTCTAGTACAACTTCTTCCAAGATGTTCGCGGGACTGAAGTTTGGATTATTAGAGATGACATATTGCATGAGACGGGCGATGCAACGCTCGGAGCAACCAAGGACTTGGGCGAGATAGATGACTTGGGTAGCAAAATCATTATTGA
This sequence comes from Russula virescens, assembly GCA_003316435.1. Lineage (NCBI taxonomy): Eukaryota > Fungi > Basidiomycota > Agaricomycetes > Russulales > Russulaceae > Russula > Russula virescens. Next base: position 13,774 of record QFEY01001360.1, read on the forward strand.
CGGACAGTTGCCGGCCGTCTACAGTACATTTTCCTGGATTAAGAGAATCAGATCGCGTGGTGGCCAAGAGGATGAAATACGCACCGCCTTGCAGTTCTTTTCTCTCATCTTCGCTTGGGGGCCTTATGTCAAAAAGATTGACTAAGTTGCGCCGGTGTAGGACGAGAAGATCGAACAACTCCTGTTCGTCTATGGTATTTTGCGCTTCTAACGTGCCAAGGAGGGCAGAGCGAAGACGTGTCAAGGATTCCATGGAGCGGACAGAAACAAGACACCCTCGTAAAGGTCTTCGTGTCAGATACAATGGAGGCTCGGCTAGCCTGCAGAGCCTCGAGAAAGAGGAATATGGGGGGATAGTGTCGTATAAACGCGTGAGGCCGCGTGCGTTGAACAAATCACGCTCAGGGCAGACGGACAAACATGCTTAGTCAGCAGACTTGCTGCCATGCCCACCCATGCCACGGCCCGCGATTCCCGGTCGCTCATGGACATGGACCTTCTGGTCGTGGTGCTCTTCTATTGTAGAGTCAACAATGAGTATGACAAAAAGACTCTTTTTTCTTTTGTCCTTTCCCCCGTGGGTTCTGCCATAGCAATGATGATGACTCGCTCGAACGCCGCTCTATAAATTCCCTGCCCTTGCTTGCTCTCATTTCTACAAACACCCATTTCATTACAACTCCCTGACGGATATGGATTCTTTTGCCTCACTCGATAACCTCTTCTCTCATCCCCATCCAGCCTCGTGTCGATCCGAGGAGCAGGATGCATCTGCGCCGGCCGTAGACATCCCCATCGAAAACGAACATGACCCTGGCACCCCGTATTTCGCCTGCGTTATCGCATGATACGGTGCTAGTGTCCGTGTGCAGACGTGCGTGACCCCCTTCCATTATCTTGTGGTTCCTTGAATGACTGGGGAATCATTTTAGACGGGAGCAAATCCTCATTCAAACCTTTCATTTCTTTTTCAACACTCTAACACGTCGCCAAGCAGCGTGCAGGCATCGCGCTCGCTAGGTTATCGGACCATACGATAAAGCCCCTAGTTGTTGTGTCATTATTATAGCATACTAGTACTAGTACTGTGACTCGCATGGCCTTTAACGTACACACTCGCTTTTGTTTTTTTGTTCGAGTCGAATCTTGAAAGTCGTCTCGCTTATTTCTTTCACTTTCACGAATTGAGTCGATCACCTGACACTAAGCGGGCTGTGTGGGCTGTGTGATAATTTGTCTTGGCTGTTCCTGCCACCTCGTTCGTCATGTATCACGAAGATCAACACCAGTGTAGAGACCATAAGACGTCTGGGATACTGGAATTGTATCGATATCAACGCATGAAAGCAGCCTGTATGATCTCACTGTCGAGAGGCGCGTGCGGGTTTTCTTGCCCCGCCAGTGACTAACTCACCACTCTTTCCCCGGGCCCCGAACAGTAACGCTGTATGGTACTGTACTAGTACACCAACCCTCGGGATATCAAGCTATCTTACGGCCCCACCCTCAATCTCGTGACGAGCTATATCAACTCATCCCAATTCGTAATTAATGACGAACAACAAAACTACCACTAGCCCATGCGAATGATCGAGACGAACACCACCCTTGTTCGGGCTTTCTTGGTTTCAGTGATTCATTTGGTGCCGTGCTATGGGCGCTTGACTGGAGCCTTACCATGCGAACAATAGCTTTACATCCGCCTTTTTCCATGTGGGCAGACAACACGCATATTATAGCCCTTTTACCAACCAATCGTCGTTCCATGGGCAGACTGTTGGTCCCATCTACTGCGCAGCCCTTGCCTAAGGTGTAGCATGGGCCACACCATGGGTCTCCTCGCTGACACCGCACCTGTGACCTGTTACACCATACCTGTGTTCGCTCTGCACCTGTAATGACAGGTCAGACCTGCAGGTGATGCATTGTGACCATGGTGTCTTGACACTGCAGTATACCATTGACCTTGCCATCCACCCACGCAATGCCCGGTCGCTCTATGGGCATGGGCATGGACCTGGTCGTGGTGCTCTTCTATTGTAGAGTCAACAATGAGTACTACAAAAAGACTCTTTTCCCTTTTCCCTTTCCCGCGTGGGTTCTGCCACAGCAATGATGACGACTCGCTCGAACGCCGCTCTATAAATTCCCTGCCCTCGCTTGCTCTCATTTCTACAAACACCCATTTCATTACAACTCCCTGACGGATATGGATTCTTTTGCCTCACTCGATAACCTCTTCTCTCATCCCCATCCGGCCTCGTGTCGATCCGAGGAGCAGGATGCATCTGCGCCGGCCGTAGACATTCCCATCGAAAACGAACACGACTATGGTACCCCGTGTGCCCTCTGCGTTATCGCATGATACGGTGCTAGTGTCCGTGTGCAGACGTGCGTGACCCCCTTCCATTATCTTGTGGTTCCTTGAATGACTGGGGAATCATTTTAGACGGGAGCAAATCTTCATTCAAGCCTTTCATTTCTTTTTCAACACTCTAACACGTCGCCAAGCAGCGTGCAGGCATCGCGCTCGCTAGGTATCGGACCATACGATAAAGCCCCTAGTCGTTGTGTCATTATTATAGCATACTAGTACTGTGACTCGCATGGCCTTTAGCGTACACACTCGCTTTTGTTTTTTTGTTCGAGTCGAATCTTGAAAGTCGTCTCGCTTATTTCTTTCACTTTCACTTTCACGAATTGAGTTGATCACCTGACACTAAGTGGGCCTCATAGGCTGTGTGATAACTTGCCTTAGCTGTTCCTGCCACCTCGTTCGTCATGTATCACGAAGATCAACACTAGTGTAGAGACCGCAAGACGTCTGGGATACTGGAATTGTATCGATATCAACGTATGAAAGCAGCCTGTATGGTCTCGCTGTCGAGCGGCGCGTGCGGGTTTTCTTATCCCGCCAGTGACTAACTCGCCACTCTTTCCCCGGGCCCCGAACAATAACGCTGTATGGTACTGGTACATCAACCCTCGGGATATATTCCCAAGCTATCTTACGGTCTCGCCCTCAATCTCGTGACGAACTATATCAACTCTTCCCAATTCGTAATGGCGAATAACAAAAACTACAACAAGCCCATGCGAATGATCGAGACGAACACCACCCTTGTTCGGGCTTTCTTGGTTTCAGTGATTCATTTGGTGCCGTGCTATGGGCGCTTGACTGGAGCCTTACCATGCGAACAATAGCTTTACATCCGCCTTTTTCCATGTGGGTAGACAACACGCATATCATGGCCCTTTCACACTGTCTCCTACCAAGTACCAACCGATCGTCGTTCCATGGGCGGACTGTTGGTCCCATCTACTGCGCCGCCCTTGCCATGGCCAAAGTACTCGACCCAAGCAATATTATTGTATCCCGGGTACTCGAGAGCATGTTCATCCTCATTCACGTCATCTGCAAAAATGGAACGCCTATGAAGCTTGTACTACTCAACTTTGTCGCATTAGCTTCAGAAACGAGCACGCGCAGCATACACGTCGCCCTTGCCTTCACACACTGCTGCTTCCTTTGCCTATGCCAGCAGCACTGCCTCCGTGACCTCATCTGAAAAACCCAAGCGATCGCCAGCGCCCGCTGCACCAAAGATAAGCAAAGATCCACGTTGCTCAATGCACGTGCTGCAGCCGATGCACTGCCTCCTTCGCCTCTCGCATCGCCTTGTGTGTATGCCCTCGACGTACCCCGTCTCCCAGATGTTTTTCCTTTCTTGTACTGCGCTTTGATCGTCCTCGCCTCATCTTTATGTTCCTTTTACCCCTCCTTTATCCCTTTCTACTTCTCACCTTAGACTTGGCACATCAGCAACATGTCCAAATGCTTGTTTTGTACTTTTTGTACTTTTTTATAAAAAAGGTAAAAAAAAGGCTGAAAAGCATGAAAAGCAATATCATTTTGATATTGCTTTTTGGGCTTTTTTGTAAAAAAGGCAAAAAAGGACAAAAAGTATTTGGACGTGTTGCTGATGCATTTCGTTCGCTCCGGATCTCCTCCTCGCCTTTATTGGTTTACGCTCACTATCCCCCTCCCTAGATACTATTTACTTATCTTCCTTCCACCCTTCATTCACATTTTACATCGTCGGGCTGTGTGTTGCCGATGTAACCGGTTCATGGGCGCTCGTGCCTTCCCCTCCCTTTTCTCTCCCTAAGTAGTACTGATCACATGTAAATACCCTCGGTTCCATCGCATAAATAGGGTATCGCATCCTCGGTGAACGCGTGTGTGCTGAACGCCGGCCCATCTTTTCTTGTGTGATTCCCCTGCTCTGTGTAAACTTTAAGTAGTGAACCGAGCGCTGCGCCATCAACCACAGTCTCAGATTAGCAGTAGTAACTAAGACATGTATCTAAACGAGAAGTGCTACGTGGGGTTCTGAACCCCGAGGCGCACATAAATGGAACCAAAAAAAAAACCAAAGTGTCGATCTCGCATTTCTATCTTATAGTCACCCCCATCATTTCTTTCCTCGTCTCCTCGCAAGACGGTCAGTGTCGTGCGACCTGACCTTTCTTACTTTATTTTCGTTTCTAGTCGACTCTGAGATAATAACTTAAACAGGGTATAACCCATACTCTGAGGCCTATCCCGAACAGTATAATTTATCTCAGAGTCAACTCTACTTGTTTCCAGTCGTCGTACGTACACGCATCTTCAGTCTTCCCCAAGGGGGCCTTTACGCGAACAGGTACGCAGTTTGAATTATATCCTGTCCGCCGGTGATGTCGACCACCCTGTAGACGTTCAGGAAATTTTTTGAATCGGATGGGCGTCTCCTGACGTTCAGATGGATGACTGTGATGTTCAAGCCAATATGTGCGCAGTCAAAGTCCAGCCCATCCTACGCCATCGTCACCCTCACGAATGCTGCATTGTTGGCTGTGCCAACTGGAGCTTCAAACGGGGATTACGGTTTCCAAACAAAAAGGACACGACTTCTCTCGGGTCATTATCTGATGCCTGCCCGCTGAGACGAGCATTACCTAGTTCGATCCTGTGTGTATAATTGCAAAAATTTCCGCACGTCCCTCTAATCTTCCGTAGTGCAGGTGCTCGGTGAAGGTTTTTCAAGTATGCCTGCTATTTTTACTTCGAACAACTTCGGGATCAGGTATGTTGTGCTATTAACTACGCGTACAATGTTATACAAAAGTTGTTACTCAAACACTTCTGACGCTGAGACAGCCGAACCAGTGCAGGAATGAGTAGACAATAACAAGGAAGAAACCAGTGTGAGCCGGCTATTCACAGTAGGCCCGAAGAGCACAGTGATCACGATGCCACCTGCGTAGCTGACGATAGCGGGCGTGGCGATCCAATTGTGTCCTTGGAGATGTGCTTTCGCTTTCGTTTGGGATAGATGCACCGCGATATGTCGCTCTCCACTGGCGGCATATTGCATTCATTGTCGCCACCAAGCACCCGTCGAAGCAACGAGCGTTCTCGCCGCCTTAGAAGTTGGGTTGGCTTGGGGGCAGTGGGCCGGTCTGGCTTTGTGCACTGGCCGCTTGGGGCCAGGGGGCGCGCCGTCCTGACAACGTCCCAGGAGAGGTTCTCATCGGTCAAGGAACACTGCAGGCAGTAGCACGGCAAAGACAGCGGCCATCCCTTCTCTTCCTCTTTATCTGTAGTACTATCCTTGCAAGGAGATAAAGAGGGTGCCGGAGCCGGAGACGGCAACGGCGACGGTGAGAGATCGCCGTCACCTTCGGCAGCGACGATAGGTGGCTGATGTATTTCCATGCGCCCTCTGTAGGTGGTCGGGGGTGGCGAAAGCAGATCTTCTGATGGTGATGATGACGGGCCGGAGATGTCCGGTTGATCCTTATGTAGAGAGTCACCTTCAAAAGTCACGACAATACAGGGGATCGGGACTCCAAGAAACGTCTCATCTTCTCGGTGCACGTCCATCTCAAGGATGCGCAACGAGGCACCAGGCGCGTCGAAGAAAGCGTGCAAAGTCGGCGGCAGAGGCGAGGGGGGCGGAGCGTCAGTTATGTAGAGGATGTCGTCGCTATCAAGGTTCTTCATCGTCTTTAGTTCGTCAGCAACGGCCAGTAGTTCGGCGAGCGGATCGCGACTGGGATTAAGGGCTGCCGGCGGAGAGCTTGACCAAGGAGGAGGGCGAGGATGGACGGATTTGATACTTGGAGAGGCATGTAAGCAATGTAGTGCGAGAGGCGGGGAGCTGACCAGTGGAGGGTCCAGCTTGTCGAGCTCCATGCCCAAAGCCCGCAGTTCTAGCGCCGAGTGAAGCTCTCTCTTGGTTGATTGGTTCCGGAGCGTCGCTTGAGTAATAGATGGAGTGTAATTCCGCGATAGCGAAGAAGTCCTAAGCATCATCGCCCGGGAAGGGACTTCGTCGACCGTTGGCGGCGGGCAGCGACGAGGACCAGGACCAGGTGGAGATCGACATCGAGGCAAAGGCTGTGCGTACGCAAGTGGTTCGTCTGAGGAGAAGCCTAAAGCACGGACTTCCTCAACTCTTCGGAAGAAGGAGGATGGTGAGAAGGCGACGTCATCGGTGCGTTGCAGGACCAAGGGAGTCAAAGATGCGAAACTGTTGCGGCCAGCGAGATCAGGAGAAGCATCCGACAGTTCTGACAGTGGTAGATTTCCCTCATCCCTAGTGAGAACTGTTCCCAGCAGGGGGGTCAGTCCATCTTGTGACGTCCGTTTAGGTTGTCGCCATAAGCGTGCCAAAGTTCGTTGAAAAAAGGCTCTGGCGGCTGACGGCCATACCTTCCTCCGAGTACTCGGGCTGAGTGCCTGTGTAGGAGGATATACAAATATGGGCATATCTTCTCGTTTTAGTTGGCTATATGATTCGCCACATATAGAACCGGGTGTGCACTGGCAATGGGCAGACGAAGACTGAGCAGGATGCCAAGCATCAGATGTAGAGGCGCCCGCTGGAGTCATACTAGGGGGCGTGTATGCCATACACGAAGAAAAATCACGGCGAGGTTTGGACTTGCTACCCGTGATTGCTGCCAGTGCCTACGACAAATATGAGCTTGAACTGGAAGGTTTTTGAGGATGTACGGTCATATTTCCGTCAGTCGCTGGAGTATGCCTCCCAAGTCCACGTGACCGTGAGACCTGATGTGACAGCCAATCGAAATGTATCGCCTCGGTAACCTCGGTCCTCCTTGACTTTGACTTGTTACAACCCTCTGTGAGGTCTGCCTGGTGCATTATACTCCCACTTTCTTTTCACCTTACCGTGCCAAAATGCGTCTTGCCACCGTTTTCGGTTTCGCCGTATTGCTTGCTGGTCAAGGTATGGCCCACTACTCGCCACACGCTGGGCCCACGAAGTGCGCTGACCACCCATTAACCCCGAGCAGCGTTAGCTCTCAACATCGCTATCGGTGGTCATGTAGGCACTGTCTCAGCAGATCAATTCTTGGCGGTGCAGGACAATCGTCTTACTAGCCAGGTGCGGCATCTTGAGCTACCTGACTTTTGTGTTGCTAAAGAAAATTCCATCAGTGTCAAGCCCCTTGCGGCTCTGCGAACAATGTCATTCGTGTAAGCTTGGCCGACCTCGTGAACGGGTTTTCAAAACTGATGTAATTCATGAAGGCCTGTGGTAGTAATGATGCCTGTCTATGCAGCAGCAACACGGTCACCGCCATAACGGCTTGTCAACAATGCTACTTCACAAACATTATCGAAGACAACCGCCAGATGCCGGACCTCAGGGCAGGATCAACCCCTGCACTCGCAGGTGGGTCGACGTGCTGATGCTTCAAGGTGTCAACACTAACGTTTCGTCGTGCAGCGTATGTTGCGGCCTGCCAAGCATCCCCGGCGAATGTCACCGTCCCGGCTACGTCGGTCGCCCTGACACTGCCCGCCAGTTGGGAAGGTCCGATTTCCGAAAAATTGAACCTGGGGGAGACGATTGTCTACGTCGCGGGCGGTGCGATCATAAGTATTGGTTCCCTCGCAATCATTTGTACCATGTAGAAGGTTGGAGTGGCAGCGTAGGGTCATCTGATGCAGCGTTGTAGGAGGGACGGCTGACTGACTGTTGGTTGCCATGCGGGGCTGATCGGGCACCGGTTTCCTTTTGTGGGAGAACAATGTCAGGCTTGTCACAAGTGTCGCAATTGTACGTAAGGCGTGTAACGTAAAAAAGGAGTGCGGGTTCGCGGTCACGCTTTTTGTCCGTCTCTCGTCTTGCCACGGGTGCACAACTCAATCTGGCTACGCGATTTTGGGCCGACGTTCGTTTCGTATTTCGCAACTCTGGAAAGCCTGTACGAGCATCTCCGCGCGTCAAGACTGCGATCAGTCGCTGGCCAGAGCCAAATGGTCTTCCGGGCGTGATGCTGCACAGCGCGTATTCATCATGCAGACTTTTGGCTTCGTCGCGCTCTGGGGCCTCCTTAATGAAACACGAACGGCCTTCTCACCATCGACGGCTCGCAACCCACTCGTCGATGGCGTGTGTTTCACATGATCTCTCTTGGGAAGATGAGGCGTTTCAAGACGCGATTCAATCATCGCCGTCGCGACAGGATTGTCCGAAGCCATGGAAGAGCACGAGTTCAGTTCATGATGAATCCCTCAGGGCTGCGTCGCCACTCCGATCATCTACACATGGCAACCCCTCCCCACGATTCGATTGGCGACGCAGGGCCACATCGCGCACACCTCAGCGCGATAGACACGAAATATGGGGCGCCGCGAAGGACGCAAAAAGCTACATGAAGCGTTTGATGCCACAACAACTTGAGATCGAGTCGGGGAAGCCCTTTCACCAAGAAGTGAGGACATACGAGGATAGGTGCGTCTTCTCATCACATCAGGGAGATCGCCATAAATGCTTATCTCTGTTAGATTTCTACCCCTACTAGAGCTCGAGCAAGCCGAAGAGGAGAAAGAATTACGCGAAAGGCTGGCAAAGTGGCCTCTCAAACGGTTGTGCAAGGAGGGCTACTGCGTCACGGGGGTGTCGGCGTTTTGGTTGGATACAAAATTTGGCCACGTCGCAGCTTTTGGCCTTGGTCCCGGGGTCGCACTTCCGGATAACAAGTTTGAGTGAGTGTTTCTGGGGTCGACATGATGGCATGACTGAAACGTGCGCCTTCCAGAGGTGGTACAACTGTGCTCGTCACACGAGTGGACCCTCTACAAGAAAGGCCCATAAATGGTCGAGTGCTTTCGCGCACTACCACCCAGTTACGGGTGTCATTTAAAAAACTATTCGACCTCGAGGGCGAGCGATGGAGGTAAGTCGCGCGTCCTATCCTGCATGCACATGCTAATCACAAATTTCAAGGTTGGATCTTGGGCAGTCAAATATTGCCTATGAGCGTATGTCTCACGCAGTCATGCAATTGCATCAAGACCCACGGATTCTCGAACAAGATAACTCGAACCCTGAGGGCGAAGTCATCCTGTTAGGGACTCACATGCGCGACGTCATCCTCCATTCGTTTTCTCCGTCAGACGGCGTATATGAACCCAAGCCATTTCAGGCAGCAGACGACGCATCATATGCTGCACATGAGACTTTGGATCACCCTGTGCAGATCGGGCCTGAGAACGGAGGCATATTTCGAGATGACATGCGAATCCAGAGCTGGGCACGGAGGTATTCACGCATCAACCCGGTACGTGTGGAAGGAGACCCCGAATTGCATGGTTTGAATGCAACGCAAATACGGGCGATTGCTATGATGGTCGGGGAACGAATTACCCTTATTCACGGCGTAAGGACAGATCTTTCTGGTTTTGTTCTTCTCTCGATTGAGTGATCGTCATTCTGTAGCCCCCTGGGACGGGAAAGAGTAAAACAATCATCGAGGCGGTTCGATTGTTGAAGGTGAGTCTCACGCAACTTGTATCGCGCGCATTTCAAGCATTAATAGCATTACAGGCAGATTTTGAGGTCTCCGTGCCTATACTTGTCTGTACTTATACAAATATGGCGCTTGACCACATCGTTGAAGGCCTCATCGCGCGAGGCCTAAAGCCATTACGCGTGGGACTCGACTCGAAGGTCCGGCCGGCTCTGAAGGACTACGTATTGGAGGCTTACCTTGACAGACATCCACGGCGAAGCGACCTGGAGCGTCTTGTGCGTGAGGAAGCGAAGTTACAGGAGAAAATACGGCTGTTAGAGAGAACCATCGAGGACGTGAAGAATCAAGCGAAGCGTCTAGGGAATGTACGGACGATAATGGCAAATGTCGACCGTCAGTTCTGGGTAGTCAGAGCGAAGCTGTTCAAGCTACGGCAAGAGATGATTACTGATGTCCTAACGCAGGTCGACGTGGTGAGTTCGCGCATTGATCTCCATTCCCATTTCTGTTGACGGGCTTGATTACATTAGATCTGCACCACGTGCATCGGTGCAGCGTCATCAGAATTGAGGAATATTGATTTCCCGGTGGTGTTCCTTGACGAGGCATCTATGGCCACCGAACCTGCGTCGCTGATCCCGTTGATGAAAGGCGTAAGTGACGACCGTCTGGACCAGTTATGGTCATCTGTTCATGAATCTCCTGCTTGGTTGACAGTCTCAACATGTGGTTTTGATCGGCGATCACAAGCAACTGCCACCCGTGATAAGGAGTCGGGAAGCCCAGATCCGGGGTTTGAATATCAGCCTATTCGAGCGTCTTACAGAGGAAGGAGGTACGTCTCGTTTGTGTGTGTATGGATGCATCCCGTCTCAACGCGGCGTCTGCCAGTCGTGCCCTCAATCATGCTTGACATGCAATATCGGATGCATCCCGAAATCTCGCGTTTCCCTTCCTCGGAATTCTACGCGCGGTCGTTGAAAGATGGCACCGTTGATGCGGGAGGAAATGTGCTTGCCCGGCTGCAACCCCCCGTATCCGAGCACCTTGTGATCAATGCGTCGACCGGTGACAGACCCTCCGTCGTGTTCTTGGATCACGATGGCCTTGAAGCAACGAAGGATCGCAGTAGGATCAATGTGACAGACGCAGCTATCGTATGTGCCGTCCTTGAAGATTTGCTACGGCAGAATGAGGTGAAGTTTAACCTTTCGCCTGCCGGAACTATATTCTGATCAAATATTTCTGATCAAATCCACTAGGACCTCCGCGGCGAAGATATTGGCATCATCTCCCCATACATAGCGCAGATTTCGCTACTGAATTATTTGCTTAACTTCGACCCTGACTCCAGAGACCGCTTCCGTAACGCTCTTGGCAACCGAGCCGAGGAGCTCGCCCAGGTCGAAGTCAAAACCGTGAACGGGTTCGAGGGCAGGCAAAAGGAGGTTGTGTTGTTTTCCACCGTGAGGAACAATGCTGCCGGTGCCCTCGGCTTTCTCGCCGACCGCCGCCGTCTGAACGTGGGTCTGACAAGGGCCAGGCGAGGGTTGTTTGTCATCGGAGGACTGGCAACTTTGCGTGCTGGTTCGTCAGCTCGTGGTGCCGTTGCATGGAAGCATTATGCGGATTTCCTTGCCGGAGCGCAGCTCGTGCGACCGTTGAAGGGTGACATGCTCCGGCAAGTCTTAGGCGGGTCTAGTTTAGGGAGTAGGATGTCTACGAGTGAGGGTCCTTCGATATAGGGATCCCTAGGCGTATCGACTTTGGGAGACCCAGTACGAGTTTTGAATGTCATTAGAGAGCGTTACAGCATTCTATTCTTATCATGTACTATTCGTATATATTCATTCGCATAGTGCGCCTCTGTTGTCTAGGCCTAATCGAATCAATTACTCACGACGAAGAAGTTGTGATGCAGGTGTCTGGTAGCCCTGACAACTTGACAAAGCAGTGAGAAAGTGTAGATAAGGCGGGCGAAATAGACCATACGAATCACGGAATGATCCCGCGGTGCCATGTCATCACCGGGTTGAGGGGGGGCTTGTACGGATATGACGATTCTGTCCCGAGACAACGAACATGGTCCTTCTTGTTGTTGGATACGGCAACCGTCGTGCACATGCGGGCAAGCTAGGTTGACTATGGCCCAGGGTTGATCGTCGGTGAGCGGGAATGCCCCCCGGAAGCACCGGGCTGGGTGGGTGCTTGATCACCGTTCGCCGCGGAACAATTTGCGGCGGTATATCGAGCGCCTCCTCGGAGCAAGATGAGCGCCCAACAGCGCCGGGGGAAGAAAACCTGTCAAATTGGATCAGGGGGTGGTGGGGCAAAGGAAACGGAAGTAGGTGTGTGCGTGGGTACGATTAATGAATCTTGGCTTTCAAGAAGGTGGAGAAATTAACGAAGGGGAGCGTGTGGTCAGGGAAGAGGGAACCGGTCACGAGGGAAATCTTTGTAACCGGATCTGGACTTGTTAACACACTCAATCTGGATCTCTCGTCGGATCTTCGACTGAGCTCTTCCCTGTGTCAAACCATTGCCGTTGCTGTGTGCGTTCAACGATAACTTATTATGGGTTTTCCTTACCCTTCCAGGCAAAGAAGCTCGGTCGTACGAGACAGGTCTCCAACCTTCACTTTACTCTCGCACACGGAGATTGGACGGGGGCCCCATTTCGAGCGCTATGCTGCTTCCGCTTGGGAAATGATATCCCCACTGGCTATCATTTCATTTCATCATCTCGGACGAGACTGGCGCGGGGACAAGCACATTTTGGGGATTCATAACGAAACGCTTGGGGCATGAGGCAAGTTTTTTTCGCGCTTGACGACAGAAAAAAATATCTTCGCCCGCCGTTCGGCGCCGGCGAAGGGGTGGGTACGGCGGTGCCGCACGGTATCGCGTATCGCGCGTATCAGAAGACGACAGGTTTTCGCTTTTCGCCCGGGAGCTGTCAGGTCAGTGTCAAGGGTGCATCGAGTTGCCAGTCAGTCGCTGGCTGTAGCTCGCGGGTCAACGACAGACGACGATCGTTTCTCTCTCGTTCGCTCGTTCGCATCGTCTTTTATTTTTCTTCTTAGTTTCCTTTGGACTTTTTGGACCCTTCACTTCTCACGTTCCTTTTTCGCACTCGCGATTCCTCGTTTCGGAGGGCCGCTCTCAACCTAAAGAACCCTCGCTCGCTCGTTCGCTTGCACTTTCCCGAGTCGCTCTCCTCACACAGCCCAGGATCCATGACTGTCGCTGCACTCCCTCTCTCAGATGTCCAACGTTCCCTCTCGTGCTTGTCTCTCTCATCTTGTTCTCGTCCCTCGTCTTCTCCTGCCACGATCCAAGTCTTTCCACGCCGAGATCTCTCCTGCGCAAAGTCCAACATTTCTCCCGATAGGTCGTCCCCAATGCCTTACATCTCTCGTACGCCAGTCGTCACCATCTGTCAACCGTGTCACTTACGTGCTCTCCCCGTCGCAGACGTGGACAGCGCCACTCCGCGTATACCCCCCGACGCTGTCTCGGAGCGTAATTCAGCCTTCCTTACCAGCCATTCACGAGTATTGAAAGCAAGTCACTCCCTCTTGTCATGTCCCCGTCACTCAACGGCATTTCTCCAGTTCTACAACCTCCCACCGCTCCCGTCTCTCTTTCTCCGCGACCTCTTCGACACGCAGATGAACAAAAGTGTAGGTGACCTGACCGTTCAGCTTTTGCAGAACTTCTCACCCTTCATCATGTCTCGACAGGCCATTCCCATTCCCAAGTCGCTTTGGACTCGGAGAGCCGAGTATGCAGGTGTAATCCCCAGTGATGGTGTTTGGGCGGTCTTTGCCGCACACGAAGAGGTGCGTAATTAGGCACAGCCACAATCACGTCAATAGAAATAGAAAAAGGCTATATATGCCCGTCCGCGGCGTTCGCCACACGGGAGGTAATTTGGGTTCGATGGATTCCAATTCCCTAACATCTTTCTTTCTTACCTTTCTATGCCTGCCATTCACCCTTCTATAAGTACATCCGAGTGTTGACATCGTCACCTTCCCCAACTTTTGCAGGCCCGCTTCGCTCTGGCTTTGTTAAGCACCAGCGTTTCAGTTTCTCCTGCCCTCGAGTCCGACTTGGAGCCACTGCATAGCCTGCAGAAAATCCACCTCCATGCCCCAGTATGCGATGTTCCCTCCACGTGCAACGTCGAATTCACATGCTCCTAGACAGGTCTCCCGATGTCCCTAGAGTCACCAATACCAAACGACCGTCTCTCGCCTTGCGATTTAATTTCCAGACAAGTGGAACTCCTTGGGCCCTCTAGATCCCTGTCACGCCTCTCACCCGACCCCAGTGGCGTACAAAATTATCCTGGTATCACTCTGTCAAGCAACCCACCAAATCCCAGGAATGTGTTTCGGCTGGGTGATTGGATGTAGGCAAATCCCGTTTTGATCTCCGTCCGTGACCCTGACAATCTGTCTCACATTCCGTTTAACTCGCTTTTGTTCTCCATATCTGACTGTCGGAACCATTTTAAAGGTGTCCCTCCACCAAGTGCGCCGCGCACAATTTTGGGTGAGTTCGGATCACATCTCGCACCCCCCTATCTGGGTTTCAACGTTACTTTGTCCCCCCTATTCCTATTTTCATTCCGCAACGGTCTAATAGTTACGTCTCAGACGCAACTTCACTTGCATTGGTTGTGGATACCCACGCCCCTCCACTTCACACGCAACCTTAGCCTCAAGGACTTCGCCCAGTGCTATCAGCCCAGCACAGGTTCCCTCTCCCCGCTTCGCAGGGGCCCTAGAACCTCAGATGCCGGCATCGCTTTCTCACAGGATTCCACATATTCTCACACCATCCGGTCGCGCCTTCAGCGTTGGCGGGCGAGTGCAGGATGTGTCTTCTGACCCTCTATCCTCTTGCTTTCTGTTCTGGCCAGACAATGAGCCCCTTCCGGAGCAGGGCCAGATACGTCCGAGTACCCTGGTTGGCGTCCCTGTACGTATATCTTTCCTGGTCTTCAAACCTAGCTTACTCACAGCATGTGCAGCATCCTCCTATCCTCAATACAGGGAACAAGGGGCCAATTGAGCACCAGCCAGGTGACTGGGTTTGCAGGAAATGTAACTATCTCAACTGGCGCAGGCGAAAAGTTTGCCAGACGTGCTATCCATGTTGGTGAAGTTTCAATACCGCTGATCGCACGGTATGCTAACTTACTGTATAGACGCGGAGGGCAACGGTGACTCGATTCCTGCCGCAGTTCAGGCTGATCGCATTAGACGGCTTCGCGAAGCTCTGACTGCGTCTCTGCCTCCGTCACTCGTCCCAGCGCCTATGGATTATCTTCCGCAGTCCCCATACGTTCATGTGCAGCGTCCGCAGGACGGCAATATGAACACTCCAGCCTTCCGGAGTCGCGACCAGACTCAATCCACCGTGGAACTCGGCTCTCGTTATAATGACACTATTTATCAGACGTCCACAAACCCCATATCGTCATCATGTCAGGGCCCTGCAGCATTTCCCCTTGGCAGCACATCTGGTCATTTTCTTCCGTCCTGCCTGCAAGACATCGTGCAGTCCCCGTCCTTATCACCTACATCAACCGCATCCGCCGACTTGTCGGTGGATGAATATATCTCCAGCCCCGCCTCCGTTTATTCAACAAATAGTGCCAAGCTATACCCAAATGGTGATCGTCCCCTACGTGTTCATCGCACGCCTTCTTCTGTCAGCCTTGGCCTAGGCAATATCTGGCAACTTGACGGAGAAGAAAGCAAGGCACTTTCCAGTTCGTTGTCACCTCAGAATGAAATGTCGCGTGGCTGACGGTCGTTATTCGTCGCATTCAGGCGGATAGGGTTTTGGCCGGATAGTTGTGACCTCTTCGGACTTCGTCTAACCTTGCTTGCCTCCACTGACGCCAAGTCGTGGTTGTATGTTACCTATATATTGCTCTAGTTTTTTTGGAAGGTTCGAAGGATGGATTTGTAAAGCGTGGGATCGCGCTTTCGTGGTTCTCCACTTAACATATGGAACGATATATTCAATCATCATTTCCGAAATCTTGTCTGCGCAGGCCAATGCGTTTATCCCTCAGAAACGGCTTTTTGACGAATGTATCATAATTCTTGCTCCTTCATGAGCGTAAGTTACATGGTGGAGTTTTTCGAGTAGGGTGCTTACATGGGTCTCAATTATGCACCAAATCAACTGAAGGAAGGGTGCCCCAAACGGGGACGGCAGGGTCACCTACACCCCGAAACAAGAGGAAAGCATCTCCCTGAAACCCTAGCCTACCGATGCAAGGAAGGCAAGGGCATCCTAACCTTCGCAACTAGCGTCTACTCGAACAAGACCCGAGAAAATGACAAAGAATTAGGAGCGGCCTCAGCAGTACTCTACCACCACAGCAGAAACTGGAAGCACGCGGAAACTGTCTTCGCCCTAAGATCCCCTCCCTGGAAGTTCTCCCGGACTTCCTCAAAGCCGGGGAACCAGGGGAAGACATGGCGCCCGCGAGGGCCACCACCACCCTCCCCTCCAACTCACAGTCAATGTCAGTCACCCAAGCGTCCAAAACGTCCCCTCATGAACAGCGGAACGTCACCACCGAATGTCTAAAGAAAACAGGTGAGCTCATGGATGTGTACTCGAACCTGGAAATCCGTCTGCTGTGGCTCCCCAGATCTATGGCATCAGGGAAAACCTCCTGGGCTAATCTGCGCTAGCGAGAGATAATTTCCGGATAAGGATGTAATTTTCTCGGCAAAGTGTCAATTATCTCTCGCTAGTGCTCGCTAGTGTTCGCTAGAGCCAATTACCTCTCGCTAGCGCGGGAGGTTTTCCCTGATGTCATTCAATTTGCCGGCTTCAAGAGGGCAAAACAACTTGCCCTCGAAGCTATATAAAGAACCAGAAAAAAGACGGCCAAAACCGCCACTGGGCGGAGCGCTGCCACAACTCGCCACGTTCATCACTGGCGTATCACACCGCCCTCACAAAACCCCCAGACGGCAGGCCGCACCACCTGCCAGGAAAGAACCCAGCTAAGTTCCATCGCGCAACCCACTGCACTTTGTATCGGATCATCACTGGACACGCCTTCACAGGAGCCTATACCCAACGGGTTTTCAACCATCATACACCGGAACAAGTCGCCTGCACCTGCGGCGAACCAGTACAAACCGTCACATCCTGCTCGAATGCCCCGAATACACCGCCTCGCGCCGCAAACCCCTAACGGCCGCC
>QFEY01001361.1:0-45139 GCA_003316435.1 Russula virescens
AATGGCTTTGCCTTCTTGATAAAGTCAGGCCCTGTCTATGACATCAAGCCATGCGATAACGCACACTATGTTAGTGGCCATCAAGGTAATAAAAAGAAGCAAATACTCACATTATTTGGCGGGAAGATGTACTTCTATTGATGTATGAGGTTTGCCGCCTTCTCCCTCATGTCTGGACCATCAAGGTTATACCACCCCCTGACTAGCCCGACAGTCATGCCAGCCTTTATGCTACTTTGAAAACCTGAGAGCCAATTATTCAACTACATATAATGAATGTTAGTATGAATTTATGATGGAAGCGTGACATACCATTCTAGCTACGTCCTTCTGAAAGATAACATCATTCTTTATCCGTTTGGCGTATATCTGCTGACCCAAATCATATGCTGTACACATGAAGATTCGGCACAGTGTGGAATGGGTTTTTGATATCTTAATGTAGGTGCTTACGGAGATCGCATGCCTGATCACTTGGCGAATGGTGAAAGTGAGCACTGTACGAAGGTTGTCAGGCTGATCATTAATCCCAAGACTCTGTCCTGCTGCTGGGCAGTGATATGATGCCTCCGGATATTCTGTACTAACAGACAAAGTGCTGGTTCCGGCACGAGATTGACCAGAGGGCCTCTTCCTCTTCTGACTTGTCGTCCGGCATCTCTCTGTCATTGTGGCGTCGTTATTGCCAGAGTCTGTTGGCTCCGACGCATCTTTCCACCTTGGGATCTGACAAATAAATCATTAGCAATGGAAATTGAATGTGGTACTCTCTGAGTCACCTCTTCGTGGCGAAGGTCTACGCATGTTTTCTGCCAGTGGGAAAGGATAATCAGTGCCGCTCTTTGGAAAACCGTGACAGAAATGTGTACGACCTTCTTTTGTGGTGCATCAACTTCGTCATCAACATCAACTTCATCCCATACACTGCTTGGCTCATCAGAGGTTGGCTGTAACTCGTTGAACTCCAGTGAGCTTACTGAGTGATGGCACGACACATTTGAGAGGTCATCATTGAATTGGGCAAGCTATGGACCAAAAACAAGTTGATTAGCCATCAAGACATACTCGGAACATGTACAAAGCATAGCATCATACCTCATTCATGAGAGCATCAGCGGCAGCACCGTCAATGCCACCATAAATGTCATCTTCATCCTCATGCTCTCCTTCATCAGATCCGGAATGCCTGCCATCGTCATCTGTTTCCTCTTCATCGTCTGGGATGCTCCGATGATTTTCCTGCCGAGGGGCCAGGAGCCAGCCACTGGCCATGGTGGCAGTTGGCTGTCAGACAGAACTGGCTGCCACGGTGGCCATTGGCTGTCGGACAGCACTGACTGGGGCTTGTCATTGGGGGCGGGGTACTTCTGGCACACCTGGATCACTGCTGTCGTCCATATGAAGAGGTGCACAAACTGGCTTTTGTGTAGCCGGGCCACGACGTGCAGGAGCTATGGTGTCGCAGATAGTGTTGTGGGAAATTAGCCTTACACCGGAATACATAATATTGTTCTTGCACTTACTACCACTTTGCGGCAAAGCTTGGGTTGAGGACTTCTTGTATGAAGCTACGATAGGACATGCTGCCAGAAAAAAAATTGCCAGTGAGCCCGGGGGTCGCACATCGGGCAAAAATGCATGATTTGTCCACTTATGTGTCTTCTTCGGTGCATTAGCCTGCTGTGACGGCACCGTGCCAGTACCAGGATTAACTGGAGGGATGCCACCATTGCGACGTGTTGAGCGAGGATTCATTCTCGGGATCACTAACAAACACTAAGATGGAGGGTGGTTGGATAGGAGCCTGAGGACAGTCGGGAATTCAAAAATTTCAAGTTTCAAGTTGTTTACTGTAAACAAAATATATTGGGATGCACATGACTGTAACACAGAATAGGTGGAGGAGTCAGGCATAGTACCCACGAACATGGTCCGCTGTGATGGCTGTGGTTCGGTCCTTAAATGAAGTGGCATTGTCCAGCATTGTCGGCTCAGCCGGGACCCAGCCTGTCAGGATTTCCTCAGAGAACTATTAGATGCTGCAAAAGAGGTTGCAGATGAGCTGGAGGCCACAGCAGAGACGCCAGAAATTGAGATGGAAGCAGACGATGTTGGTATGTGGCCCACTAGACGACTCCCTTCTCAGTGGCATCATTAACGTAGACTAGGTGCTGGCGACATAGGCATTGATCTGCGAGGAGACTTCTTTGGGGATTACAATGTGCTTGACGAAGAGGTCGATTGCATTAACAATGTCAACAAGCCGAACCAAGACACAAGTCCAGACGACGACAGTGAAAGTGAGGGGGAGCCTGAGGGCAACGAGTCGTGCCTTGAGCCAAGCCGACCACTGGCAGATTGCAACACTCGCAAGAGTGTGAAGGCCAGACCTTGGCGAAGAGGTGAGTTCTGAGGTGGAGGGGTCTGAGTTCGGGTCCGTCGCGTGATCAATTTGTCACTCCAAGCCGATATCAGTGTCTATTCGAGACGAGGTCGGCTGGTCCAAGTTCTATCTTTGTCTGGGGATCCAATCCCTCACGACTACGTCCGAGGCTGCCTTGATTCCTCTAGGTACGTAACCGCCCTTCTGGGGTATTTCACCTCTTAAGGGAATAAGTGGTCGATGAAGAGTTGTTCCTGTGCTTGCAGCACTAATAGTAAGACTATCTGGTATAGTCTTACTATGACAAGTTCAAGAGTACTTAATACTAATCCCACTAGTATTAGGCTTAGAGTTCGGTCCAGAGTAGCTAGAATAGTAGTGGGAAACTACTCTTCAAGCTGTAAGAGGAAAGTAGATTGGTTGCAATAAGAGCCAAGTCAGGCTTGGAGTACATGAGGCTACTAGCCGGTGCTACTTATACTACTTCCAAGCCACCAACTATCGGGATCCTAGGGTAGAGTCATTACCCTAACACAGTGAGTCAGAGTCGAATGAGTCATAAGTATGAGTCACATGGAGATAGGAGATAGGTAATAGGGCGAGATGAGTCAGAGTCGGATGAGTCGTAAGTAGGAGTCACATGGAGATAGGAGATAGGTAATAGGGCGAGATGAGTCAGCAGTCCAGAAAGGGAATGGTCAAGTAGGTAATCAGGCAGTCCGAAACGAGAAAAATAGTACCTGGGTCGTAACACAGATACCAGCGCTGCAGAGCTTCAGAGTCAAGATAGCGCGATAGAAGATGAAACTTATAGCTGCAATGATGCAGCAGATGAAGACAGTCATATCCCCCATGGTGTATGAGAAGTTGCCGAGAGAAGATTGGACAATCAACCATTTATCGTTCATTATCCAAGCCCAAGCCCCCGATCTCCTGGTCCAGGCGCAAGTCAACTTGGAGCAACCAGCGGTAGATCAAACGATCGCCCTACAACTGCAAACGATCGATATCAATCAGAGCTCTTACAAGGTAGCAAGATGAACCCATACGCACCATTTTCATTGCAACTAGACTGGGAAGTTGCGAAGTGGGCAAAGCTAAGAGGCCCAAGCTCCACATCCTTTAATGAATTGATGGCTATCAAGAGTGTGCATCTTCAGCAGATGTGCTTAATAGACAAAATGCTCACACATACCAGATGCCAGAGAGGCTCGGGCTGTCCTTCAAAACCACCCAAGAACTGAATCGAATCATAGATGACGAATTACCAGGGAGGCCTCCCTTTCAATGTCACGAAGTCCTAGTCGATGATGAGGTCTGCAAGGTATATTACAGAGACATTGTTGCCTGTGTGCACGCATTGTTCAGAGACCCAGACTTTGCCCCCGTGTTGGCGTTTCGGCCAGAAAAGCACTATGTCAACGAGACAAGGGAGGAGCACATGTATCATGATATGCATACAGGTCGATGGTGGTGGTGTACCCAGGTAGGTTTGACAAGCGCTGCGTTTGTTCCCAAAATGCTCATCGGCGCTCTGTTGCTTTGTTAGAAGGCTGTGGATGCCATAAAGCCTGATGGCACTATTATCCCAATCATCATATCTACTGACAAAATGCAGTTAACCTTGTTCCGAAATAAAACATCTTATCCGATCTATATGACCATTGGTAACATACCAAAGGAAGTCCGCTGGAAGCCATCTTTGCATGCATATGTTCTGCTGGGCTACCTCCCTACAACGTGTCTCGAAAATGTCACAAATAAGGCATGAAAGCGATGACAGATAACCAATCTTTATCATGCCTGTGTTAGCCGCATTCTCCATCCCCTGGAGTCAGCAGGCATCAATGGAGTCTTGTTATCTACAGGATCGGGGCATCTACATAGAGGGCATCTCATTCTTGCTGCATTTGTGGGGGACTATCTGGAACAACTTCTAGTAACTCTGGGACTAAATGGCGACTGCCCATGGTGCCCCCAAGATCGAGACGAACTCGGCGATTACGATGATGATCCAAAGGCCAACAGTGCTCTACGCGATCTTGTCAAGGCCCTTGACATGCTACATTCTTTCGACACAGATGCAAACCAATTCCTGCAGGCATGTTCTGCGATTCGTCTTAAGCCAAGTCCTCGCCCATTCTGGTTAATGCTTCCCTTCGTCCACATTTATCGATCTATAACCCCTGATATATTACATCAAATGTACCAAGGCGTAATGAAACACTTAATCCAATGGATCATTTCGATATTTGGCTCCGTGGAAATAGATGCGCATTGCCGCCGCATGCCTCCCAATCATAATATGAAGGTCTTCTCCCGGGGGATTAGCTCGCTTTCACAGGTAACAGGTCAAGAACATGACCAAATGTGCCACTTTCTACTTGGCTTGGTGATCGACATCCAGCTTCCCGATGGATTGCCAAATGGTTGTCTTCTGCACTGTATCTGTGCCATCATGGACTTTCTATATTACTCTCAATACCCCATTCATACCGACACAACGCTGAAATTAATGTCAGATGCACTCAGTCGCTTCCACCTCAATAAGGATATATTCATTGATCTAGGCATTCGAAATCATTTCAACATCCCTAAATTTCACTCTGCGAGCCATTATGTCGATCTTATCATGCTCTTTGGCACCACAGACAACTTCAACACACAGTATACTGAGTGATTACACATTGATTATGCTAAGGATGCATATGTGGCGACAAACAAGAAAAATGAGTACATGCAAATGACAAAGTGGCTAGAGCGAAAGGAGAAGATCCAATGCCATGAGCAATATATCAAATGGCAATCATCGGGAAATGCAAATGTCACAAAGAAACACCCCATCTGGATTCCTCCTGGATTGGATATTAGCTGATCAATGTCCCTGTCCATTCGGCCAGCATTCCGGTCTGTCTCATTAGAAGAGATCGCGACGAAATGGCAGTCTCCTCTGTTCAAGATCGCATTACATCACTACATCTCTCTTCATAACAACCCACATCTCACCTCTCAACAGCTCAAACAAAGTCTTTGGGACATCCATTTCCCATTTCGGGCCCTTCCCATCTGGAAGGTCATCAAGTTTTCACAGATCGACCCTGTTACAGGGGTGAAAAGCACAGTAGATGCGATACACGCCAAACCCACACACCCAGATAATCAAGGACATTGCATCTGTGGAAGGTTTGACACTGTATTGGTCAATGAAGGGGATGGCAATGACTATGGCACCAAAGGTATGTCTCGGCCCATTCAAGCTCAAAAGTTTCTAATGCAGTGGGCCTCATCCGAAGGCTATGGCATGGCTCGGCTTAAAGTTATCTTTAGCATTCCCAAGCGTTACCATGCTCAAGTCTTCAAGCTTTCAGCGAATGGGAAAGACGTTCCTGAACATCTTGCATATGTCGAGTGGTACTCTCCACTTGAACTGAAGGATCCGAACCATCAAATGTTCAAAATTTCACCACTCAAGGACTGCGAAGGGGAAAAGATATGTAGTATCATACCACTGACTGACATTAGACGAAGTGTGCACCTAGTGTTTAAAAGTTCAGTCCTACAGTGCTGGACAGCCAAAATCGACAATTTTTCTAGTGACTGTATTACATATTTTTACGACTAATTAAGGTCGGGATCATGTTCAGAGAAGTGAGAAACATACAAATCTGCCCTTTGCAGACTTGCCCATGAAAATTTTGGGTTGGCCAACTTTTGGGTCCAGATTTTCAATGTAAAATAGGGTCAATTTGGACTTTTTTTTAGCTAATTTTAGTTAACTATGGCATTGATCGACATCATTGCTTGCTGGCCAACCCTCCGGTGTGACTTTTGCTTCTGCACTGCCCATTCGGCTGCCCTGCCCATCAAACCTTGTTGGTAGGCGGCCATGAATCGCCAGGAATGGTTGAAAAACCAATGGATCACGTCCACAGGGCACATGTTGAGGCACTCACGCATGGCACATCTTGCAGCCTTGAATGTTGCTTTATAGATGTCCCTGTACCGATATTTACACCATCCCCAGTACTTACATACAAAGGTAGTGAGCATGATGACACTTGATATAATAAAAAAAACATACCATCTCGATCGGATTGAGTTCACAGTGAAACTTGGGGAGGAAAACACACATATGCCCCCTAGCCTTGATCTTCTGTTCAAGGAGGGACTCCTGATTGGCAAAGTCTCCCTGCTTGCTGAGGAGACAAGCCATACAGCAATTAGTATTCTCGATCGGACAGACTGGGGAGCACTTTGCATAGCGAATCCCCCAGAGATCAAATCCCCGCTCTTCCAAGGTCTGCTTGAGACCTTTTGCCTCCCCTGTCTCAGTTGTCATCTTTTGCAGCTTACTGCGGAGCTCCTCACAGGGGTTATCGGGTGGGATGATCGTGTCTCTTTGTTTCCTTTGCCTGCCCCCATTCGATTTATTTATATCGAATGTGCGTAGTGCATCCGGTCCAAGCGATGCATGTGCTGAGGACTGATTGAATATAAACAGCACGATGCAATCGGGGTGTGCCTCTTCGAAGATCGCTATCACTCAGTCGATCTGTGTGAGTAATTGAGTGTGATCCCACCATGGATCGCTGCCCTTCCCCAGATAAGTGATGCATCATGCATCCTTGATGATATCTCCGTTCTCATTGCGGATGATTAATTGTCCGTTCTCCTCTTCAACAAAGTTGGAAACATGGATGAGGCGGCCACACCCCTTCTTCATGAGCTTGACTTCGTCTCGCCTGAGCCTTTGTCTGCAAGATAAAAGGAAATCTCTTGGATCAAGGCAGCGGTGCATACCAGGCAGTCTGCCTATACTTGTTCACATGGAACGAGCTCTTATCCTGGAAGATGGCGATCACTCTCTTCTCCCCTGGCCTCAACTCTGGGTCCTTGTGTGTGAGTTCACCCCCATCAGGCTGAGCAGCCCACTCAGTCATCCGCCCCTCAAGTGATTCCATCAAGGGGAGGAAGACTTGACTTCAGTAGTTCCTTACATCCTCCCTCTTGTGCCCATCCATGTAAATGCCCTTCTGCATCACTTTTTGACGCCAGCCAAGCTTGATCAACCATTGCTGAGCTGTGTGCTCAGAGAGTTTCTTGTCGAGCATGTACCTGAGCAAAGGAAGGATCCGCTCATTGAGAGCATGATGGAATTTCTGGGGCTTGACCTCACCTGCGGACAGGCTCATAAGGTACGTTCATGTGGCTTTCTGAATGCATTCATCATTGATCAGTGATCGGCCACCATCTCCCCCTCGCTTTTCAACTGGGAGATGTTCATATCGCTGATAATGGAGAGCGAGCATCCAAATCCGGCGAGTGAAGTGAATGCCTTCGCCCTCGTGCCACTGCCACACAATCTCTTCGCTCGCAGCTATGTGCCCAAGTCCTTTGATCCAGAGCGTCGCAAAATTGCACAGGATCATAAATTGGTTGATCTTGGTGAGTGTTGTTTCTTTCTTTTGTGCTTCCCTCAGGTCTGCTTTGATTTGTTCTCACAGCTCTGGCCACCTGCATATTTCTTCCTTCGGTCCTTGTTGATATCCATCTTTGTCAAGAAATCTCACCACATCCTCCTCCTCCTCCTCTGAATTCTCTTCCTCACTCTCAGACCCACTCTCATGTTTGCCTTCAGCCTCACACAGGGAAGGCAAGTCGCAAGGCACCGAAAGAGGCAGCTCCAGCAATGGTTCATTCGACTGTGTGCGGGAGAGTGTGATGGATGGCACCCTCAATCTGGCCCTAGACAAGGCCTGTGATGATGCATTCGAACCCGCACAGGATGGTGCGTTGGATGATGCCCTCGACACAGCCCTGGATAAAGCTGGCGATGAAGATGCCGATGTCGAGATCGAATGTGGTTGTTTTGTGAACATGAACTGGGTAAGTTTGGTCTGATCCTGGACCACATGATGGTGTGTCTGGTGCTGTTGCGATCGCACCAACTTTGTGGCCACATTGGGGCCAAAGGCGGGTCGTTTTCACTTTCCTGGATGCCAAGGTAAGTTCTCTTTGTAGCTCAATTCCAGATGCGCGACTAATCACCTTTGCTCCTTGCTGCCAGCTTCTTCCTTTCTGCTGCTGGGAGCCAGTCAGGATCCCAGGCATCCTCAAGATCGGCGGCCATCCTGATCATTGCATCGCTCACCCCAAAGGCTGCACCACTGGGCAGATCATCCTCAAAGTTGAGCTCGCCATCCGATGCCTTGCCATCCTGTTTCGAGGGCTTTAATCCTGAATGTTGGTCCCACTTTTTTCTTGGGCCAGTATCAGACTGATCACCCCCATCAGATGACTCGTCTGGATCTTCATCCTCAACTTCCGACAAGTCGTCCTTGTCCTTGATTTCAGTGACCTTGATCTCAACACAAGGCTGGCTATCCAGGTCACCAAGCGCGTGCACTCCTGATGTGTTGGTTGGTTGGAGTGAAGCAAATAGTGTGTCTATAATGATGACGAAAACGAGTGTACAAGAGGGTCTCAGATGTGCACTATAAGCACAATGTCTGAGGCGACAAAAGTCAACTAGTTACCATGTATAGTAAGGGCTACCAAACAATACCAAATACCAATTAATTACCTATATGTAACCCTAGTTAACTGTCCTGGCTGGCACAACAGAAGTCCAGCAATATTAGTGACATATGGCTCGCTCTGCGGCCACTTTCTGCATGGAGTGGTTCTATTGTGAGGTGGATTCGGAGGATTCTCAGCGGGTGGGCATTGGGTCTCATGTCGTGCTTAGTGTTGGGGAAGTTTGGTTTGTGCCTGAAACCACTTAGTGAAATAAAGGTAAAGATCTAATTCAATTGCTTAGCAAATTTAGGATTATGGTCTTCTATATCTGAAGATAGTGTCTCTAAATTTGCTAAGTGATTGGATAAGATCTTTACCTTCATTTCACTAAGTGGTTTCAGGCACAAACCAAACTTCCCCAACACTAGTCGTGCTGGCACTCATGTATATTATTTCTGTACTCTACTGTATTTGGGGGGGTGTTTCAAACAGGTTTGTGTGCACATCTCGCGTTCATTTATCTCACAGCATCAGTATCACATGGGTCTTCTGACTCCTTGTCATGTGGTTTCTGCAGCCTCTCCTGGCTGCTTTTGGCAATAATAAAGAACAGCTTTGGGTTCAGAATCGTGAAAAGAATTGATTTAAGCACTTTGTGAGGCTCTAACCCCAAATTTAGGGTTGGCCAACTTTTTTTTTTACAAAAAATAAAGACATCATTTCTATGCGTTTTAAACGAAAATAAACCATTTAAATTTTTTGTCGATTTTGGTTGTCCAGCACTGTAGAACTGATAAAAAAACTGAAACTGAACTGAACTGGACCTGATATGAACTGTAACTGAACTGAACTGTAACTGATAAGAACTGACAGTTCAGTTACAGTTACAGCCATTTTTAAAAATAATTAAAACTGCTAAAAAACCAGTTAAAACCAGTTAAAGACCGGTTCTAAACACTTATTTGGTGGCCTGGCTGACAATCTCAAAGTTAAATAATGAGGAATGGTATTATATGTCATGAACCAAAATTTAAACAAATAGCTATGGTTGAACGCACGTGTTCTTACCACATCCACCATTGTTGCCCCTCCATACCACACACCATCATCCCTTCATACTATATTCATCTTCATACCACATCCACCTTCATAGCTGTGATATGGCAAAGACTAGGGCCAAATCTACCAAGCAGTCAAAAGAATCACCCACAAAGTCCCACAAGAGTAAAAGCAAGGCTTACTCCAAGTCACAGACTGCAAAGGTGGGTATCAGTAGTAAATGGTGGGCATCAGATAGGACAGATGATGACTACAGCTGTTCGGATAAAGACCTTCAAATTACTCACAACAAGAAAGCAAAGAAGTCTGTTGACGTTGATGAGGTTGATGACGAGTGTGAGGCACTAGATATTGAAGAGGTAGACGATGGTCCTGCCACTGGTGAAGGCAGTGATGAGGTGCTGTAATACAATCATGACTTCCCAATTTCCATACTCACCTTGATGACAGGAAGATGATGGCCTCGACGAGCAGCATAGGGCTGAGATTGGGTCAGCACTGACAGCAAGAAAGGATTCGACAAAGGACCTCTTGACAGTATTTTCAGACCTTGTAGCCGTCAAATTTAATAAAGGGAGTACAAGCCAAACCCTTCGAGGATGATGGTGCATGCTCTGCAAGTGAGTTCCAGGTTTCTACAGTGATGATGATGCAGTGAGAAGACTTACAAAATGACAGAGTTGATAAAGATTTTCTGAAAGAGGGGGGAATCCGAAAGGCTTTCTTTATTGGCGGAAACTCAACCTGTCGAGCACATATCCGCAGGCATTATGAGGTTTACAAACAACGATGCAAGGATAGAAACATACCTGAAAATCACCATGCCATCCCTCGAGCGATCTGGAAAGAGATGCATGAATCAAAGAATGCAAAGACCCAAATGAAACTCGATGGGGTAGTCAAGAAGTCGAAGGCACAGAGGGAGTTCTCACGAGAGGGTATGTTGCTTGCTATTACCCAGTTCATCACCTGTAATGACCAGGTAAGCTTTGTAAGATTCGTTGAGAGCAGGGATACTAAATTGCTGTTAGGCACTGGCAGTGGCCAACAATGCCCTGTTTCGAAATTGCCTCATTTCGATGAGGCCCCAAGCAATGCGTTTGGATTTGCCAAGCACCCACGATGTGAAAGTATGCCTCCATAATGCATCAGTGGAGTGGCTGAAGGTGCTAAAAAAAGATATTCTCGTGAGTTGTATACAACCGGAGCAATCTCTTACTCACTGAAACTCATACAGGCAGCACCAGGGAAAGTCTCGACCACTGCAGACGGATGGATGGCAGACAATACGAAGTCGTCGTTTCTTGGAGTGACTGCCCACTGGATTGAAGTAAAAGATGGCGAGTGGTGAATGCAGTCAGAGGTGATCGGATTCCAAGCAATATCAGGCGACCATGGCGGTTTAAACCTCAGATGGTACTTTGTTGGGCTATGCGACCGGGTGGGAATTACTGGCCAAGGAAAGTCAAAGGTAATCTATCAATAAACTATCGATTGATTTATGTAACTTAACAAATGTGCAGCTCTACACTATAACGTTGGACAACACTTCCAGCAACAACACCAGCTGTGCCACCATTGAATCACTGCATCATCGGCGAGGATATGAGCCTTGGGATGCTGGCAAAAGTCAATTACCATAAGTTGGTTGACTTCCGGTGCGAGAAACTGTGTGACGGTGATGATCCTGACAGATGCCTTGAACATGTGGTAAACCTCACTAATGTGGCTGTGATGGGTCATATAACGAAGATAGCTGCCGTTGAGAACCAAACAGCGATCTGGGAATATGATCCAGATGAGCCAGACAACCGCGTCCTCGGAGGGTCTTTGGATGTGATTGCAGCTATTCGAATGATTGCTATCAAGGTGTGTCACTGTACACATTCTTGTACAACTCAACATTAACCCTTGCCATCAGATCCAAGCTTCGGGCCAGTGTATCGAGTACTTCGAGAAGCTACAGATTCAATGCAAAATCGGTAACCCGCTGAAGATTCCTCTCCACAGCAACGTTAGATGGGGTTCGGCCCACCTTATGCTCGGGTGTTCCTATCGATTGCATCAGGTGAGCCATCCGCAAATCGCGACAACTGTTCACTGATGTATTCGTTAACGTACAGCCCATTAACCTTTTCCTTTCATCGGCTGATACCATGTTCAGTCCAATTACCACAGTTCGTGCAGGTGGACGAACCCTAAAGAAGATTCCGTGGAGTACCTTTCAACTATCGGACGGGGATTGGGAATGTGTGAAGGATGTAATAGACATCCTATTAGTACGTTTTTTTTGCTCGTTTCGCATATCTATGATATGCTCACACTGCATTGTAGGATTCGAAGAAGATTCAGCACCACTTCTCCTCCGAACGGCTCCCAACGCTCTGGCGCGCGCTCCCAGCAATCGAAGAGCTCCAAACTGCATGGGAGGCAAAGCATGAACAGAAACACTTTGCTCAATACAAGGACGCGATTGCAGATGGCTTGGCAAAGCTTCAAAAGTACTATTCCCACTTGGACAAGAAGCCGAGCTATCTTCTTGCTATGGGTAACATTTTAAACTATTTTAACTGTATCTGCACTCATGAACTCGTTCAGCCCTTCACCCGTACTTCAAGTTGGCGTATATTGAGCTAATGTGGGGCGGAGCAGAGGAACAAGAGGCAGAACGGGCTGCAGGAAACCCATTTGCAAAGAATTGGAAAGATGAGGCACGGAAGGTCCTTGAGTGCACGGTAAGTAATAAACATCTACACATAATAAGCCCCAGTATTCTCACTCGACGACATCATAGATGCAGAAGTATTGGAAGAGCCAGGCAAGGACAAAACCAACGATAGCGACCGAGTACATGGACATGACGTTTGCTGTAATTGATAATGTGTCGGTCCTATCTGAATTCAATCGCTATCGCCTCACACTCATAGCAAAGGAGGATGTGGAAGGGTGGCCTGCAGAGTTACGCCGGTACTTGCAGGACATACCAGACAATGTTATGAAGGACACTGATATTGTAGAGTGGTGGCAGGTAAGTGTTTCAGCTATCATCATGTTCGAACTATTTTATATTAATGTATGAATAGGACCATTGCCACGACTACCCCACCCTGGCCAGCATCGCACTTGATGTCCTTGCTTGCCAGGCATCTTCTGTCCCTTGCAAGCAGCTGTTCTCTTCCAGCAAACAGGTTGCTGACAATTGGTGTTCACGCTTGGGTGCAAGGAGGTTTGAAGAGCTGCAGCTGATGAAGTTTGCATGGCACCAAAACATTTCTGATCTTGCTGCCTGGAACTCTGGGCAAGTTGAAGATGTTAGTTTAGACTTTTATAAGGACATGCTTGATGTTGATCAACTTGAGGATGACCTTGATTTGAATGATGAGATACTTATTCTTGATTAGCATTACTTTAGAGGCTCGTCAAAGTATCTTTCAAGTGTCATATGAGCTTAATATTAATAACTACCTCATGAAAACCAGTCTGAAACCGGTCTCAGGACTGGTCTATACCAGTTCTTAACCAGTCTCGGTTTCAACTGGTTAAGACCAGTTTTTTAACCAGGACCGAACTGATAAGGACCGGTTATAGTCAGTTCAGTCCGGTTTTGTCACATATCCTGGGTAGTGTCGGACCGGTTTCAGTCCCAGTTTTACCATAAAAGGCAAAAAAAACTGGACCGGACCGGACTTTAAAACACTATGTGCACCTTATACCCCGCTTTGGACAAGTTGCACCAGCGAATTGGTCGAGCAGTAACATGTTAGATGAATGTGGGACCTTCTTTCTCAACGATTTCACAAATAAACATATGTTTCGGATCGTATGTAGCCAATAAATATGCGTGACGATGAAGTGTTGTGGCTTCAATCTAGTTCGGCCGTATACTAGCTCAGTGCAGCCCAACTGAGCCATTAACACACGCGTGAACCCGGTCTCGCATTATTAATTGCAGCATGCATCCACTTAGACATTCGGGAAAAAAACATATCATTGTGTGGTGTCAAATGACATACTTTCATTTTTACCAAATACGAAACCTAAAATAACGGAAGTGGGGAAGCGTTGGGGAAGGCATACAGTATCGTCCATATTAGTACACGGCCGCCACTTCTTATCAATGATTACGTGTCTGTGTCATTTGTGTTTCGAACACTGCCAGTGTTCATGTCAAGATCCGAGACATTGATTGCTGCCATCCGAAACGTTTTCCACTTCCTCTCATTTACCCTCACACTCTTTTCCATCTGTCTTTTTTTTCCCGCTCTTTTTAATCCAACTTAGCTGAGGGCCATGGCTGAGCCTATCAATACGGACTCGATGTATGTATTTTTTTTCTTCGCCAAGTCACATCTTCTCAAACTTCACCATGCCTACAAACAGTGACCCACGCAATTTCTACAGTATCATTGTTACTCCTCACACAGATAACTCCACTCGTTTCTCCTTTACTCCAGTTGTACCTGGGGAAGTCGTACATTTTATTTTTTTATGATCGCGTCTGCACTAACAAACAAACTTGATCCTCGTCAGACCGTAGACCTCACCTTAGCGGCTCCGGACATGGTTTCACCTGACCCAAGCACCACCACCCACATATCATTTACCCCAGTTTCGCCAGGGGAGGTCATAGTACGTTTCAGTTCATTTTGATTGCGTCTCTGCTAACAAAAAACCACTCATCAGACTGTAGACGTCAAGGCTAGGCCAGTTCCTGTCTTGTCGACTCCCTCATTAGGTCAATTGTCTAGGTCTCAGGCTCCCCCCCAGTACACCTCTCACCCATCGGCCTTGGGTCAGGGTTCACAAAACTACTTGGTGCATCCTTCTAGCACCAAGCCCTCAGGCTCCAAATCGTTGCCAGCTCAAGAACGGCATGACATCGAGGAGATAGCTGAATTCTCTGAAACCGAACTGGAGAGTGAGTATGGGGCCGAACCCACACCCATCCCAAACAAGGTATGTCTCGAGCACGAGATATATATCATTTCTAAAATACGAGTACATCTACAGAGGACAGCAGAGGAGGTGAAGGTGAAGGCTGCACCGTCAAAGCGCCCAAGGTTTTAAAGCAAGGATGTCATACTACTACTACTGTAGTACCTAACATTTTGTTGTTGCATATATGTTGTGTCATTGTGTCTTGTTGTTGCGTCTGTGTCGTGTAGTCTTGTCGGTCGTTACTGAATTTCGGAGCTTTGTTACCGCGTCTATGTCATGTCATCATGTCGATCGTTACTAAAATCCATTTGTGCTTTGACTTAATTTCTTTTGTGACATCAATACTGTCTATTGCAACATCGCCCTCCACATATAAAGTGAATATATAAAGGGCACAGCTGAAAACTCTCACTATCTTGCATCAAACCTAGTGGATGCATAGCGTCTTGTCTGCAGGTCATACAGCAGGGCCAATCACACCGACTCGGACGTTTCCTATCAATTTTGATCATATGGCAGCTCCACCTGTTCTTTCTGATTTTCCAGAACCTCAACTCGTTCCAACAGGCGACGCTTCACAATGACACAAATCACTCGTTCCTACAGGCGACGCTCCACAAAATGGCTCCCACCTCAGGCTAGGCGTGGCTGCCGCGTTTGATGTATTCGGCTCGCATGTTTCAGATCACACTCCTTTGATGTACTAGATCAAAAAGTGGATTCTTTCTTCTCCCTAGAATTTCTGGATTGACGACGAATATGTATATGAAGATCAGGATGTTCTAAGGTAGGGGTGTAGTTCACCCATATTAGTACACGGCCAACATCGGATCATTGGTCACGTGTCCTGTGGCTCATGCATGATATGACCGAGTGAGGGGAAGGGCAGGCTTAGATAATTGGCCTCGGACCAACAACATATCAATCATATAAAAGTTGCGTTAATTAATGGGCCTGGGACCGAAACACGCGTGATCATGTATTAATTGTGTATAAATTGCGCAGATATATTACTGTTGTCTAGAAACTAGTCGAAGCGTATTAAAATCTCCGAAATTTGTCCCAAGCATCGTAAATTTGAACCGGGTTGCCAAAACTTGCCGCATTTGAGCAATTTGAATGACTTGGGTAAATTTATCTAAAGTTGGAGGTGACGGCCCTCCCGATGTCATTCCGATCCCCTCGATCTTGGGAACAACAAGAGAACTGACTTCCTCCCCGTCCGACGCGCGTTGTCCTCCCCACTCTCACCAAATTTTACTTCCAAGGTGATAGCGAGTACTTGGAGGACATAGTCGCTCACATTGATACACCTCCACTTCATATGCTCTACATAGCTTTCTTCAATCAACTTATATTTCATACACCATCACTCCGCCACTTCATCAATCGCACAGAAACCGTCAAGTTACTTCATCAAGCAGAGATGATCTTTGACATGCACCAAGTCAGATTCAATCTTTCTCAGAAAGAGGAGAACCGCAAGTGGACGTGACCTATCTTTTCCTCGCAGATTTTATGCAGACCATCAGATTGGCAACTTTCGTCACTGGCCCAGATCTGTGACTCTGCCTTGCCTCCACTCCTCACTGTCGATTGTCTCCAGCTCACCAGCAACCGAGAAGATTGGGAGGACGACATGGATAATACCCAATGGTTGGAGATCTTAAACCCATTCACCTCCATGAAGGATCTCGTCCTATATGGGGATTTGATTCAGCCTTTCGCATTCGGCCTTGAAGATCTCCAAGTCATTGGGGAGCATGTAAAAGACGTGTTACCTACGCTACAAAACATTTCGTTAGTGGGCCCAGAGCCATCGGAATCTGTGAAGAAAGTGATTGAGAAGTTCATTGCCACACGTGAGCTCTCCGGTCATTCTATAACCGTCCCCCACAAGGAAGCAGGGGATCCATATTATAGATGTTGGGAGATTGATAATTGACGACTAAGTGCTCTCTGCTTTCCATCTGATTGACATTCATGTTATCTACATATCGCCCTTACACTTTTTATTCAACACATGTGGCTACCATCACCATTAATGTTCATATTTTCTGTCAAATTCCAGTGTTGTGTCGCGTAGATGATGTTTGTTATGCAATCAGAACAATGCATCTAGAATCTAGATAGCCAATCTAAGACCCTTGAATGGTTATCTCATCATTCTCATGCACAAATCCTACCTCTCTGATTGTTTTATCTCAAGTCTTAAATTCTGGTTTTTGTGAGTGGGTAGCACATTTACCATTTCGTATGGGAGTCCCCCTGCCTACCATGGCAATAGAGGTATGTATGAAAACAGACACACCTCAGTCTTCCTTCCTTCCTTCCTTCCATGAGAAGGTAGATGGCATACAGTGTACTTTCGTTAGAGTGCAAGGTGAATGGGTTGCCGATTACTTCCATATCCCTGTGGTAAACGACAGGAAACATAGCTTCAATGGTGTTTTTTTGGCAGTCCGGAACATTAGATGCCCTAGGCAACAAGGATTTGAGTAAGTAACAAATGAGATTCGAAGCGGGGAGTGATGAAATCCGAGGAGAACAGAGCTCCAGGGTCTACTCAGGCAGACAAGGACATCAGGGAACCAGGGTTCGCCTTGCTGATGCTTCTGGATACTTGTCGCTACTTTAGTGCACTTTACATACTTTAATCACGCATTTTTCCTTGGCACCCCCCCTCACAAGAGATAGCCAAAGTTCCAAGTACAATAAAACTAACCAAGAGATAATTTAGTATGTCTTAGATGTAAAAAGGGTTTCAAGTATAGCAACTAGTAGCAAGATCATAACAACGAGATTGTGCAAAAAGTTTGGCAAAATGTCTCACTTTTTTGGATTAAGCATCATAATTAGAACATCTTTACAGACAGCATACCTCGATTCCATCTTCAAATGGCGACCGTGCCATCTCCTCGTCGACCTTGCCAGGATTGGGCACACTCCTTTGAATGGGATCGCCCGATGTAGCTGGCTTGACTCAAACTCGAATGCTATTCTGGCTACCGTTGTGCTGGATCAACGAGCAAGCTGAATCCGAGGTGTGCTTTTTTGTCAATGTCAAGTGTGCTGCAGATGGCCTCGTGACCAACCCAGTATCAGCTCACTGTAACAAACGAGCTGATTAAGACAGTGGCAAGAAGGCGACGCACGATTGCCCCATTGGGTTGGCCTTCCTGATCACCCTCTCATCATAGAATAGCTCTTCGTCCTCGTTTTCAGCATTGAATTGTCAATCAAAGCCAAAAAGTGTAAGTGAGCTAAGCTGCTCATGAGGATAGTGTCAGACTCATGTTCAGGGTAAGATGTATTGCGATACCATGCTCAGGCTGGTTGTGGTGTTTGCAAAGACATAGTAAAATAACCAAAACACCCATATCTCCTTTCAAAATGTTCTACTATATACAATGGATAATTGTCACCTAAGTTGAATTTGGTGTATAGATGACGACCAGTTGAATGGCATTTAATTAGCCCGATGGGTGGGATATTCAGTTTCACGAAAAGGACTTCGCATTGTCGTATAAACATGGCCTTGATCCAATGCATTAGTAAATGGAAAAAGATTAAAGGAAGGCATCACTTACATGAGACGAGGTCAGCCCATCCTATTAAGCACAACTCGGCAAAAGGGTAAGTCGAGAACTTGAAAGCAATTGGCCGCCCTGATAACGAGCCTGCAGACGAGGTTGATCGTGCGGTTGAGTTCGTGCACTGGCACGCGCTGCAGATACATGTCTAGCACCATATGCTTGAGGCAGAGGATGTAGATGAGTGTGAGCTCAAGCTCCATCGACTTTAGAATCGGCATGATGAGAGGTTCCATGGTGGCAAGTCAAGTGTGAGGGTGGCAAGTCAAATGCGAGGGTGGC
Organism: Russula virescens; assembly: GCA_003316435.1. NCBI lineage: Eukaryota > Fungi > Basidiomycota > Agaricomycetes > Russulales > Russulaceae > Russula > Russula virescens. Next base: position 18,775 of record QFEY01001361.1, read on the forward strand.
AAGTTGAATGTGAGTGTGACGACGACTGTGATGTGAAAAATCAAAAGGCAGATCCTTGTGGCTGTTTTTTACGTGAAAAATGTCAGGTAATGTTGGGTGTGTCGGTGAACGATGGATGTCGAATGTTGGCGTTGTCGGGACACTGGAGCCAGATGCTAATGCCGTTCCTCACACGAATATTCCGTCATCACAAGCTTCTTCATCATTCTTGTCCGGTCATTATTTGTACTAACCTCTGCGATTCGTAAATCCACAGCGACAGAGCGGAGGGCGGGCACATCAAGAATACCAAGTAGGTTCAAGGGTTTCCAAGTATGAAAAGTAAGTATCATCATCAAGTAGTAAACATATGGATATGTTTTCTTGATAGCTCGTTACTGTTGTCGCCAATATTCTTAAGCATGGGGAAGATGTATTAGCTCATAAGAAACAAAAATGAAGATCAGAGATCTTACCTTTACGAGGTGTCGGAGTCCAGAATGGTAAGAATTCCTGCTTCTATAGGGATTCAAAGGCATGGTGGTCAATGAATGTATTGAGGTAGAAAAGCTTGAATGTATCAAGCAAACTGTGCATGGTGATGGTACGATTCACAAACTGAGAAGTCCTTGTGACAGGCATGAGATGAGCTGCACGAAAGATACAGTCAACATGGACAATCGCGAGGTGAGGGGACATATTGTCCATAACATCTGGCTCAACCACCCAAAAGCCCGTATCTTCATCAGGTTCGGTACCTACGAAGGAATACCATTGGATAAGTGCGCACGGATATTCTTTGCCTTGATGCATGAATGAGAAGAACAGGAAAACCCAACCTAACTCGAATTCGCATGCCCTGTCGACATTGGGTTCGGAGCTGATCAGAACACAGTTGTAGCGTGCAGGACCTTTTCTCCAAGATGGCGTTGCTCGAATGTACTCGCAATGCATGCCAGTGATGCCACTCACATCGCTTGGCACATAAAACGTCGCGATAGCCGAATTGAAGACGCTGATTTTATCTTCGATTATTGGGTACACATCTTCTATCATCTCGCTGGATGGTATCACAGGATTCGGGTTGAGTTGGTCATATAGGAATCTACGAACGAGAACCGGAAACTCGGGGTGTTCAAGGCTCTTTGCAGCTACATCGAGGGTCCATCGGGCGTCTAAGAAACGAATTCCAATCCGATTGAGTAGTATCGAACTAAAACAGAAAGAAGATGACTTACGGACGGTGGCAGGCAGTGTTACCTCTGCCATTATATTACTTTCGTTGATTATTGCATCGTTGGGATCTTCATCTGGTATTGTTCTTTGTCGCATACGATCGTCCTCATTGTCAGGAGTCATTGCTTCATCCACCAAGCCTGACTCCATAGTCACAGCAGATAATCATGTATCAGGAAGTCGTCCACAAGGGGAAGTCAAAAACTCACCAAGGCAAAAGTTTGGTGAGATCAGCCCATCGAGCATGCCCCGTTTCGCAAAGTGAGCACGAGCGGCACTTAACTTGTCAAGTCTCTGGTTTGTAACAAGCAGCTGACCGAGCGCTTCGTGTTGATTTGACTGCCACCAAGGCTCCTTGACAGCTCGGATATGTTTGGATTCGGTAATCGACAAACTGATTCCATTTGGTGCCCCAAAGAGCCGTATAAGGGCAGGATAGTGGGTAAGGGAATGTTGTCGTGGTAGCCCAAAATCATCTCAGAGGTTAGAAGTGATTATGGTTGTGCAATACCTGAAGAAATGTGAAAGGGCATCATTCATCTTTGATAAATCGGCTTCTGTGATGACGTTTCTCTGGGCAATATAACAGAATTCCAGAAAAGCATGAAGGGCGCAGGTCAGTTCCGGTGGTATATGGCCTTGAATCGCAGGCAGGTATACCTAAATTTGTTAAAAATTTGAAGAATCCAGAGGGATAGCTTCGGACTTACCTTCATAAGGGCCTTCGAGTCATCGCCTGTCCACTGCTTGAAATTATGGCCTTCTGGAAAGCATCGAAGGCCCGAGAATGGCAGTGCGTTTGCGATACTGTCAAAGCAATAGGTGATCTTCCGTAACGTATGAACACAAGTAGTAACTCACTGCCGATCAATATTGTCCAGTATCTTCACTGCTTTATGCTTCCCGTGAACAGAAACAAGATATGCTTCTACCCACTCTACAAGGTGGTCTTTAAACGTTCCTTTAATGACTTGATGTAGCAAATCCGGGGCAATGAGTTCGTATATGTCAGCGCGCTTGAAAGAGGTTGTGAAGGGCTACAAGTTCTCCAGAAGAGCATAGTGAAGAAAAGCTATGCATAGACATACCAACACAGGCGAAACTATGCCATACTCATCCCACAACGTGTTCTCTGGGAGTATATCAATAAGACCCTCAGTGAGGCCTCGACTGTGGGAAAACTGGGAGAGGTTACTCTCAAGATCACCCTTAGGTGCCTGGCACCTGGCGACGAAAACATGAAGCAAACTTGACGCGCATCGCAAAAAAGATATTACTCACCTTGGACAATAACCCTGTACAATGCACACCAGTAATGCTTGCTCTGGGTAATCGGCAATGTAAGGTCCGATCCCCCAAATTATACGTCGAAGTTGTCCATCAGGACATTGGAATACTTCAGGAGTCGTCTCACCAGGGCGAAGGGTTTCGAGGATGACCGTTAAGGAAGCATGAAAAAGCCTACGTCAAAATTTTCGGAATGTCTCACATTTAGCATGTTCTTTATTGGCTGGTGATGAGATATCAGAATAGTAGAAATTTATATAACCGAAAAAAAAGTAATATACTTTTTGCAATGGCCAGAAACGCTACGAGGACTAGTCCCGAACCATGCGCTCGTCGAGCACTATTATGTATGTTGCCGATCGAAGCATAAAGTGGCCAATATTCAGTGTGGCTGGTTGTGACAGAGACGGTTGTTTTGTTGCTCCCAAGAATGACTGGGACGAACATGGCACCATGCATGTTGGGATCCTGCGAAATAATATCCTAAAGAACATATGAGTGATGACGTTTCTATGAATGCATGGACAGGAGCATTTGGAATTACTTACAGCCTGGTTCCAAGCCCAATCGCCTGACATAAGGTTTTCATATCTGCGATCACCATCAGCATCGAATTGTTGAAGTGGTGCATAGTCAAACAAGTCCTGAAATTCAGGATTCGCCAACATGTTCTCAAGGAGTAGGCGGGGATCCCTATACCAGATTTCGTATTGATTTTCCATCCATGAAGGTGGGTCATCGGGTCGAGGTCCATCATACGAGATTTTAAAGCTTTTCCAGGGGGCTCCTCTGATGGGTGTTTTATCGATGGTTTGGCAAAGGTCATCATAGCTGGAAAATGGTGATGTATCACCATGTAGCTGAAGTGTAGCTTTCCATAGCTTATTCAATGTATTGAAATCGCCTGCAGACATTTGATTGGACCTATATATGAAGTTGGCAACCTCGAAAGCAATATGACTACCATAAGGTGTCCAATTGCCCCAGGCTTCAGCCACGTGTGGTTGCAGCTCATCATCCAAAGGACCTCCACTGCTATCGCATGGTTCACCTGTAGATGCTAGTTAGAATATCACACAAAATAAAGAAAATAAAGAATACCATTAATGAGCAGGTGATAACTAATAAATGCTCCTTGTGTTGGATGTTCGTCATCTGATAATGGTGAAGGTGAGGTGAGACGAGATGAGGCTTGCGAGGAATGTCGAGGAGATTCAGACTGCTCTGGACAATCGATAGACATTTCCCAATCTCCGGCATCATCAAGGTCACCCCAATGCGATGCACCAAAAGGACAGGGCATTTCTAACACCAACCTGGAGTCATCAGAAGAGGCTAAGCTAGAGAGCCTGTCAGTTTCGGGAAGAGGAAGCATAGAGGATTCTGCATGTAGGTGTAGGTCCGACTCGACATCTTTATGTTTCGACCGAACGTGTAGAATCAGACCTGTCATGTTCTGAAGCCCTTTATGGCAAGCATGAACTGGGCAATGTAGTTTAGCTGGTGCGTGGTGTATTCTTTGTGGAGGAGCCATGGTATTAAGAGGGAATTGAATGCCAGCAAAATAGCCGCGTCGTGGAAAGGCCATTAGCTCATTCAATTTGCTAAGTCCACCCAAACTCACTTCAAGCCACGTTGCACACACGTTCCCTCCCTTCTTCCAGTCTTTTACTATCCTCATGTCGCCCCATCAAAAACAGCTCACCGAGCATCAGCAAGGACAGGAGTCCGAGCAGGAGCTAAATCGTCCTTGTACAAGGGCGAAAAATGCCACACACCACCCTGGAGCGGATGCAGTGAGGGCACTACGGGTCCACCGAGATCCAAATGTCATTCAAGAGGAGAAAGAAACACGCCAAAGGAAAAAGGAAGAAAAGGAGTGCGAGTGAGAAAAAGAAGCAGCCAATAAAAAAGAAGCTGCAAGATTCTTGGAGGACTACCATGCTCAACAAAAGGCCACTATAGCTGAGCAAGAAGTTTCGATCCCTCGTCGCAGATCACAAGGTATTTCGCAAACTGCTTTCGCATTTTTCTGCTTGAAGTTGTGATCTAATGTCCATGAACTAGTCATGCCACGTCACTCGCTCAAGGCAACTATGACACCTGCAACGACCTCGAAGGCCTCTGGTAAAGCTTCAAATATTAACAAGCGGTGTGGCCAAAAGCAAAAATCTACTGTCATTGGCGATGCCCCCGCCTTGGATGCGGTTGAGCATGAGCCAGCTAGCGATGATGAGCAGACGGACCCACCAACGAAAAGGGTAAAGCCTTTGTCCCATCAACAAACCACCAGCCGCCCCATCCCACACCCAAAAGGAAAAGGTAGTCGAGCGAAAACCACTGTCACCGCGACCAGGATGGGGGGAGAAGTCAGTAATCAAGACAACATCGCCTGTACCATGGCAAAACGTCCAAACGCCATTTCTGAAGCCGACAGGGATCCGAATCCTGAGACTCCTCATCCTACAAAAAAAGTGAGAATGCAAAGACTCCGGCGTACCAGTACATCCCAATTCCCCGACCTTGAATGGGTGACATGGTTGGTGATGACATTGATCTAGAAACTTTGGTAGCATTCAAGCCAGATGGTTCGACTGCGGTTGTCGCACGTAGTGATGATAGCTTGTCTTCCAACAATGGGAATGTGAGTGAGGGTGAGGTCACGACTCCACGTCAGCAAGAGATCCGAGCGAGCGAATTGTCTGTGATGTCTGACAATGAGTGTTCGGAGTCCTGGCTGACACCAGTTGCCCTCAAAAAGGGACATTCCTCCCAAAATGCATTTGAAAATGATATAGATGACGATTCCGAGTCAGAGCCTGAGGACTCCAAAGGAGGGGCTGCGGGGAGAGGCAAGTGCGGGGTAGGTAGCAAAACATTCAAGGTACGTCGGATCAAATTTTTTCATTTGTTGACGTTAATGGCATAGGACGTCTATAAATAGCAGGTGTCAACCTCTACCAGTGCGCGGTGCCGAAACAAACAGTATGTCGACTTCTTTAGTAGCGTGTGTCCTCAGTATATCAATATGCAGAGGTCCTGCCAGTGGCTCTGCAAAATCATCCAAATTCACCAAGGCTTCATCTGTTTCTTGCCCTCCTGCTGCCACTCACTCTCCCTTGGTGCGCATCTCACAGGCGATTGCGCTGGATGGCATCGTGATTACCTGAAAAAGTGGCCATCCTACCCCTATGTCAAAATCAACATCTAGGCACACATCTAGGCGTGCACAAGGAAACGATGCTTCCAATGAGGAGGAACCGGCAATTGGTGGGTTACAGGATGAAGATGAGTCCCTTGAGCAATCCGCAGCTCTTGCGAGCCCTCTCAAGGGAAGGGAGTCTCAGGAACTGGCCAAGGTCACTTCAATGCGTGTTCTTTCAAATTTTTGCTCACAAACCCTTGTTGACTTAGGACCATATCAAGATTACGCGTGACATCAAAGCAGAGCATGTTTGTCTTCAGGGCATAACTGACCGGCAATTTAAAAACATCATCCTTCCGTACTGGATGCAATTCCGCATGGCCTGGGAAGATCCCTGGCATGATATTCTTGAAGAAGATGTTGGCTTTGTCGGGCAGATCTAGCCTCACGTTTTTGGTGAATCATTGCCAAAAGAATTCAAGCCGGAGATAGTCATAAGGGTATGTCCAGATTGTATCATAGATGGCCTGTAGTATGCTTATGCCCCTAAATTATACAGCTCAGGGCAAAGGTTTGGGATTATTGCAACAGGATGAAGATGAAGGCCGAACAGGTCGTTTATGAGCGCTTTAGGGATGCTCACAAGGGCGATGCAGGTGTGATCAAGGATGAATGGAAACAAATGGAATTCGGTGCCTTGTTCTGCAACGAGAATGAAGGTAAGTTCAAATTCATCTTCAAAGGATACGATACAATTCCCGTGAGTTGCAATCACCGTGTTGCTGCGATGCTTCTCCCTCACGATCTTGACAACAGGGAAAGCACAAAGGGAAATTCATGAGTGCCTGCATCATCGAGATGCTTGCGGTGCACTTCCAATTCAGCACACCAAGTAAGGAGGTCAGGAACATCCCCTCTCGTTATCCAATTGGTGGCATTGTGCTGGCCATTATGGCGGTGAGTAACAGCTACTTGAAAATGGGTCTGCTCTAATACTTTTTAAGCTCGAGCGGGCATTCATTCTCTATAGAGACAGCCATTACGAGTACGAGGATGGCCGCCTTTCTATCAAAAAACTGGTGGTAGAGAAAGCATGTGGCAAGGAGAAACAAATGCGCAATGTGCAGCATGATTTCAGTGCTAACAACTATCAAAGGGCAACTTGCAGTTGGGTGAGGGCCCTCAGAAAGGAAGGCGACAATGTCGTGTCTGCTCTTTGTGACTGTGCCCAGGCCACTTCCAATTGCAATGCCATGCAAGCAAACAATCCTACTTTGCATGATTCCAAAACCGATCCGCGCACTGACATAGAGAGCTCAGAGAGCTCAGACGATGGCGTTGCCGATGCCAACAAGGCTGACCCCCAAGACTCCGACAGCAAGGATGATAGTAACTCCGGTGATACCATCAGTGAAAGTGGTCATAGCAATATGGAAGATGATATTGGCAATAGCGGTGATTAATGTCTTCCTTGTGCCCGTATCGTGCGGTGTGAGTGAACAGTGAGCGCAAAAATAACTTTTTATGGTTCGTAGTACTAATTTGTCTCTTCCTATCCTAGGGAATATGGACTCCAAATATCGGCCTCAAACATAGCACATTTCAACAATGGCTATGTTGATTATGGCCTCATACACAATTCAACTTGCATGGATGGACTCGGACATTAGTTGGACAATTGCTTGATAATGCGTTGCATGTTCTTGTTTCTGTTTTGATATTTCTGTGTCCCTTGCCGGCCTCAATAAAATCTTTCTTTATGCATGTGACTACTTGACTGTATTTTGAATACTTTTGAAACAACTTGACTGCTCAAAACATCTTTTCAAAATAAGTGCTCATCGCTTGATCCCATGCTTTTGCCTTTCTTCCAGCCCTTTGAATACTTGAAATACGCCTTGATCGTCATTTTGTCATTTTTGACAGCTGCTATCAAGTGAGTTAAGCAGAAAAGGGGTAAAAAGAGGGCTTCAAGAATACAAGGGCATCTTGAACAAGAGAAAAATCTCTTGTACAAATATCTATCAAGTTCCCATCAAGTGGCAGACCCGGTCCTTGAAAAGCCCTTGAAACCTGCTTGAAACCAGGTCAAGTATATCAAGAGATTATCAAGTCAACCCCAAGGGGGGGGGGTTTAATTGTGATGGAGAAGGGGCACTCAAGCCATGCTCGCGCCATGGAGTAGGACATGGATGAGGCCGTGCTCTGCGCTGGTCTCAGGTGCAGGGAGGAATCAGGGTCCACATTAGTGTTGGGGAAGTTTGGTTTGTGCCTGAAACCACTTAGTGAAATAAAGGTAAAGATCTTATCCAATTGCTTAGCAAATTTAGAGACACTATCTCCAGATATAGGAGACCATAACCCTAAATTTGCTAAGCAATTGAATTAGATCTTTACCTTCATTTCACTAAGTGGTTTCAGGCACAAACCAAACTTCCCCAACACTAAGGCTCCACATGGGTGCAGATGCATGGCCATTGTTTCACTTTCTTATCGCCCTATGGGCACGTTTTGTTTCACTTGATCTAATTACTGACCGATTATCTAAGCTACACGGCAGAAGCAGGTGACCTACGAAAACACGAGGTACCCATGCTGTCAGACAGTCAGTGCACCCTGAAACCGAACATTCAGGGTGCCTACACTTTCTCTCCATCGCGACGACCTTATGGACACAATACCAGACTCATATTGTGCATACCTCACTTGCACAATTACTTACTCATTCATCTTCGTTGCCCGAGAGTTGTTTTATAATGCTCCGAGGCCCTATTAACTTGTGGCCTATATAAGTGTGATGTGCACAAAGCTGAATGTCATTGAATTGACTCAGACGTCGCCCACTCTTGTGTGCCCACTGCCTGACCTCAACATCCCTCACTTCCCTTGTCTCGCCCTTCCCTAAGGTCCTCGACTCCCTCGCTCACTCGTTCTCACCTCAACAACTGTGCTGACCCTTTAGGGCCGCCGCTGCTAAGTCACTCATCTCTTAAGGGAGAGGAAGAGTATGAATGTGAGTGAGTAAGTGACTAGCTCACGCACGAGATTGCGACTGCAAGATCTATATCCTCGGATAACGCAAATACAAGGACGTTGGGCCTGTCGATTTCGATGATTATCCAGAGAGCAGCAGAAACATGCCCAGGCAATGCAGAGTGCAGGTTGGGAAACTGTTATCCTGCCTGTCTCCCATATCCTTCGTGAATCGCCACAAAGTATTGGCCAAACGAAAATTCTGTGAGCTAGCTGCGACCTTCCCCTGCCCGGACGGGCATGTCGTGCACGTATTGGGCTTGCGAAGATCGACTTCTTCCCACGCTGTTTCCCATTGCTCTGACGCTCCGACAGCAAAATGCGTGGATTGAGCAGATGATGCAGACCGAACATGCTGGGAAGGGCTGTGCACATGATATACTAGATGAGTTCTGAGTCGTCCATGAGGTCGTCTATCTGGCAGCACGTCTACAGGCATACATGGGTGTCATTGGGGAAGAGATTGGAGACAAGTTTGAGGAGGAGCCCATTGGTGGGCGTCAAGGTGGGCGGGGCGGACATTGTGGATTGGGAAAGGGAGGCGGCTGTCGTCTCTTGTTGGCTTTCGGGGGAAGTCAGAGTGAGATATGAGGTGCTAGCCCTGAGGGCCAAATATGCACAGCTGGATGGACTGCGGACAGGTCACCTCAGGCTGTTGCCTCCGCTGCCCCTGCCACTGCTGCTATCAATCTGGATCTGATGTCGGTCATTTGGTCAATAATAGATATGACCGAAACTCGGGTGCTCCATTCTTCTGTGTATGACAACGCACACTAAAAAGACCCCTGTTTCTGCCCAAATAACTGGATCCTAGGAATTCCACGTATCAAATCCACCAGAGAAATGCTGATGAATGGCTTTGTTCTCTCCCAAGGATGAGAGTGCTTGTTGTCATGTGTGCCGGGACAGAAAACAGGGGAAGCAGCCCAGCCAATCCAATCTACAATCTACTTCACACTTGTATAACTCCACAAAACACTGCACTATAGTAGTAGCCGACTACCGACTGCTATCACGAACATGTTTCAAAACTTTGAACTAAATTGCAAATATATAAACATTGACAACACCTTCTGACAATCGGATTTTCAGAGTCGACATGATAATATATGAATTAGCACCCGGAAGTGTCACTTGGTAGTAGCATCAGGGAAAACCTCCCGCGCTAGCGAGAGGTAATTGGCTCTAGCAAACACTAGCAAGCACTAGTGAGAGATAATTGACACTTTGCCGAGAAAATTACATCCTTATCCGGAAATTATCTCTCGCTAGCGCAGATTAGCCCGGGAGGTTTTCCCTGATGAGCCTATAAGGTGGTTGTCAAAAAAATTTGGGGGTTTCAAAATGCTGATTCATACAGGTGGCAGAACCATCAGTGGCGGACTTTGAAACCTGATGAAGCATCAAAGGCATGTCGTCACCTCCTTCATCTATTTTCATCTATTTATCCCCTCCTGCTCCTCTGCATGCTCTAGAATTTCATACAAGACTTGAGTGATATGCGTAGATGATATCTTGAAATTTTTGCAGTACTTTATTGAGAGATGCATAAATCTGGGACTGTCTTATTCAAATTTTCAGTTTTCCCCTCTAATATCGGCATAATCGCAAGCAAGCACAATGAACTTTCGTTATTTGTTTTGTGATCTATAATTGGGTGATGTACTGGTAAGATATCCCACCAAAGATCAGCTAATTTTCTGTGGCAATCTCTTAAAAAGCTGAATTTTGAAACCCATAAAATGTGATACATAGTCGTAAAAGCTGTCATGGGCGCCGGGCTTGTAGTTACTTTATTCCCCCATGGGCAGGGTGGACTGCGATATGCAATGATTGTGTTTCAGCATGTAGCCACGTAGTGTCTGTGTGTTCTCGTGCGATTCCAGTTGCCAGTGATGCTAGTACTAGTAGTTGAGTTTGAGAGGAGTGTCAAAATGATTGCAGTATATGGGCCTGTACTTCCTACTCTCTCCATTGAGGTACCATAACCGAAAGTACTAATTTCAGGGATCTTATGAATCTCATGCTGTCAGAATTATCAGGTTTTGTCAGGCATTGCTTGTGCAGCAGTTGGAGCATGAGGTTGTGGAGCAAACATGCTCACAGTCCTCGGACATCATTTATTGTTTCTATTGTTCTCATGTTTGTCAGTTGAGTTTGTCTGGACTTTCTCTTGTGATTCCCTTATTAGTATGTACCGGCCTGAATTGGCCCAAGATGCTGTGTTGCCTGCAAGTACGGTAATATCGGCCGTATACTTACACGAGATTACAGTCATTTCTGCGCCCGTTTTTCTCCTTTTGCTACACCCAAAAATACTTCATTCTTTTCGTATTTAAGTCGCCTTAGGCAGTAAAATAGTGCCCTCAGTCTTGTGCAATTTGTGTGCACATACTGAGGTGAGCAAAACGTTCATTTACTTAGTGGATTCACCTGTACTTACTCGACCTAGTTGGTTCTGTCTTGTTACAGGTGAATAGATAACAGTCTTGTGCAATTTGTGTGTGCATACTGAGTTGGTTCCGTCTCATTACAGCAATCGGATCACCGCACACACTTTAGATCTTTTATCTTAGACTCAATATTATTATTATCATCCCATTACCTATTCTTCAGGTTATGGGCCCTGGCAACATGGCTGCTTCTGCTACAGACTCCCTTCCCATCACCGTTCCTAATGTCCCTTGTCTCGATCCTAGTGGAGCCAACTGGGCTATCTTCTCTATGCATTTCCAGGAGGCAATGGAGGCCAACTCGAAATGGAGCCACTTTGATGGTTCACTCACTTGTCCCTCACCCCAGGATCCCAGCAATGTCACTTCCGATGAATCCAAGGCAATGGCGGAGTGGGACAAGGATGAAACCCTAGCAAAGTACATGCTATCCCAGCGCCTCCCTGACTCTACTGCTGTCCATCTTAAAACCACTGCAACAGTCACTGAGTGCTGGACGAAAATCAAAACAGAGTACAGCATAAAGAGCCAGTATGCTGAGGTCGATTTGCTTACCGCATTCTCAGAGATGCGCTGCTCAGGGACTGGAGATGTCCGGACATTCCTGGGCCAGATGCGCGTCAAGTGCAAGGAACTTTCAGCCGTCAGAGTCACCATGACAGACAAAGAGTACCAGGCAGCTATCCTGAAGGTGGTCCTGGAAGAGATGTCAAAATTTGCGTCCAATCTTCTCACCACATCTAAAATAATCCAGCCCACTAAATCCATCGACCCTGACATATTAATCAACCATATCTGTGAAGAGGCTGACCACCTCTCGACCTGTCGGAAGCGAGACACCTCTGGGAAAGGGAAAGGCAAGCAGGCCGGGCCCCAGGATGAGGCGTTGTCCACTACATCAGGAGATCAGTCTGGTCGCCACTGCTGCAAGGGGAAGTGCCACAACTGTGGCAGAGAGGGTCACTGGGCTTATGAGTGCCGGTCGCCGAAGAAGGAGGGCGACTCACAAAACCAATCCAGGAGTTCCCAAGGCCAGCAGCAGGGTCGGCAACAGCAGCAGCAAAGCCAGCACCCTCAGCCCCCAACTTATTCCAGCATGGCCCCCAGGGACAGCAAACCCGTCGGATCAGCCAATGTTGTGGCAAATCTAGACAATGAGATAGATGGCACGTGGACCCTGGAACTAGTGGAGGCCGATGATGATGCCTGGGAGGGTTCCGATGTCGACTACACTGACATGCCTGAGTTGACCTATCCAGATGACAGCGAGACCAGCAAGGTTGAGGAGGCTAGCACTACCCCCATGGTGAATGGGATCTTGGAGCAGGATGACAAGTATGCAGACATGCCAGAGCTCACCCCTGCTGAGGATGAGGAGTGTGAGAGCGTGTATGGAGAAGGGCCCTCAGAGGAAGTTGACTGGAGTAGCTTGTTCAGTGACAAGCCTTTGGACACTGACCCAGACCAGGAGGAGCATGCAGACATCATGGTCATGGCCGCAGAGGAAGCACAGCCGACGTGAGTTGAGCTCTATGACTCCGGTGCCATGCAGCACATTTCCCCCTACCGAGAGGACTTCCACACCTATGCTCCACTTGATCCCCCATGCTACCTTCATGCTGCAAATAATCAGCAGTTCCCTGCCACCGGTAGAGGCTACATGTCCATCAGTACACCAAACGGAGGGACATCATCTTCACTTCCCTTGTCTGGCGTCCTCCATGCCCCTTCTGTTTCATACACCCTTGTATCCATCGGTACACTCGACGCCCAGGGTTACTGGATTGAGATTGAGGGAGGGTACATGGACATCTTCTCTCCGGATCGAGAGCACATCACACACATCCCTAGGACCTTGCGTGGACTGTACCGTGTGTCACATGCTGGTGATGCCATGGCTGCTGAAGTTGTCTCAGTCATGGAACTGCATTGGCGCATGGGCCACATCACACCTGCAAGTGCACATCGCCTTGTTGAGCATGGCCTTGTCACTGACATTGAGCTTGATCCAGACTCACAGGAGGAGGATTGCAAGTCTTGCATCTTTGCGTGTGCAACCCAGCTGCCAGTTCCAAAAGCGAGAGTCAGCCCACAGGCACAGAACTTTGGTGATGAGATCCATACCGACGTCTGGGGCCCTGCCACTACATCCACTCGAGGGGGCTGCCACTACTTCATCACATTCACTGATGATGCCACTCGATTCACCATTGTGTACCTCATGGCCAACAAAGGCGATGCTCTGAACTGCTATAAGTCCTTCGAGGCTTGGGCTCGCACGCAGAAATTGTACTCTGGAATCTGCGTTCTCCGCTCAGATAGAGGTGGTGAATACCTCAGCGATGCCTTTGACAAGCATCTTGCTGCAGCAGGCACTGCTCGTCAACTCACTGTGCATGACACACCTCAGTTAAATGGTGTTGCAGAATGCCTCAACCATACCTTGATGGAGAAAGTCCAGGCACTGTTGCATAGTGCTGGGCTGCCAGAGAATTTGTGGGGAGAGGCTTTGCGGCACTCGACTTGGCTGAAGAACCGGACCAGCACTCGTGCACTTGGTGGCATGATGCCCTGGCAGGCACTGTATGGTCAGCCGCCCGACCTCAGTGGCCTCAAGCGTTTCGGTGAGCCTGTGTGGGTGCATGATGCCTCTGGATCAAAGCTGGATCCACGTGCATGGGAGGGGCATTGGTTGGGATATGATGTAGAGTCACATGGGCACAGGGTTCAAAAGCCCACCTTGGGGGCCATTGCTGTCAAGCAAAATGTTTACTTCAGCACCGGCAAACAGCTCGAGGGAGGGGGAATAGATATACCATCTTCTTCGACTTCAACTGAGCTGCCTGTGTCACGGACAGACTCTGGTGCATTCCTAAGATAAGGCATATGTGAAAATTTTACTATATGCATCCTGACCCGTTCTGATCACTGTACAAGTATGGTACATTCTTCTTTGGATATCTGGATCGCCTGAGGATCCCTATACTCTAGGCTGTGTCTGTGACTCGTTCTGACTCGTCCCTGATGTGTACTGTACTTGTGGGCAGTGTCCCAGCATTGTGCCAGACCCTAGGATTGATACTAATAGTATTACGATCCTCCTGTATTTAAGGAAGTATTGGTACGAAGTTGAGCCCTAAGCTCGACTTAATTCTCAACTTGCAGCTTCTTCACACCATCTGTTTAGAGGATAAGGGATCGCCATACGTTCTATCCTATCTCCTCTCATCAATTGAGTGCAGAGTCTTTCAGTCGCTCGTCTAGCTTCACTCCCTCAAGACTCTACCTAGTCTACCTGCTTAAAGGTGCAGGTATATACCACTTAAGCTTGAGCGTTAAGCAAGCACGTCCTTAGCTACACTACTGCAAGGGAATTGAGCTGTCTTCTTACACGTCTCATTCCTCTGCATTTGTGTATACAAGCTACACTACTTGGAAGGTTTAATTGTCCGTACTCGTTCATATTAAACCTCCCAACTTGTGTCTAGTGCACCAGTGCTGGGTGGATTGTTGACAACATCTACACTCCCCATCGCACTTGTGTCTCAGAGGACGGAGAGTGAGTGTAACTACTTCCTCCCCTACCTCTGATAGCTTGCTAGGTCCACTTGACCTTGTTCTTGCAAGCTCTCCAGTCCAAGGCCCACTGCAGCCTTAACATAAGTCAAGCTTCCTCCTTAAAGAGCTGCCTGCTCTATTATCCCACTTGAAGGAAGCTTCCCACTCACACCACTCGTGTTGGAGTACAAGTACCTCTGCAAAGGGCATTGCATGTACCTCAACCTGGATCTCATTGATATCCCATTTGAGACAGAAGGGTTTGGTGAATACATCAGTAAGCACTACTCAGTACCAAGAAGGAACAAAGACAACCTTCCAAAACACATCAAAGGGAAGGCAGTTTGGGGCTCCTACAAGAACCCAGAACTAAATCGCTACTGGGTCCAGTCTATAATCACCCCTGAAGTCTGATTCGACATTGAATTCATCAACTACCAGTGGTTCTACATTCACTACGCACCCCTAGCCACTGACCAGTACAGATACAGTGTCAATCCAGCACTAGATTGGATCAAGGACCCTTTGGATTACAGACTAGGAATTGTATCACAAGACATACCACCAGAAGCCTTGGCAACAACCACTAGCTCAAGAAGAACATCGGGAAACACCCCCAAACCAGAGCCACCAAGAGAACCCACTCCCCCTTCAATGGACACAGAAGGGACTACTACTACAGGATCAACTGAATCCTCGCCAGTTGCACCAGAACCCACAGCAGTACCTAGCCCGGTTGAATCATTCGCCACTGCCCTAGGCACCTACATAGCCACTAAAGAGACCAAAGAAATCACTCAGAAAGTGCTGACTCTCTCACTACAACCAACCATGAGTTTGACAGCAACCATCGGAACAACTATCACTCTCCCCCCTACTACCAAAGGGAAACAACCTGCCACTCAGCCCTCAGGAGGAGGAGCGCAACCTTCTGGAGGTGGAGGAAGCAGAGGGCCACCTTCTGGAGGTGGAGGAAGTGGAGGACCACCTGCAGGAGGCAGAGGAGGTGGAGGACCACCCGCAGGAGGCGGAGGTGGTGGAGGACAGCCACCAGCTGGAGGAGCAGCACTGCAACAGGCTGCTGGAGGTCCTGCACCTGTCACACACTCTGGAGCCCTCAAAGGAACACCCCCAGTCATGTTTATGGGCAAAAGAGGCACTGTGGAAACGTTCCTCAATCAATTCAACCTCTATAGGAATGCCAATCGTAATAATGTGGTCATGGTCAACCCATTTGAACACACCAACCTCTTGCTGACAATGATGGGAGGCGATGCCACCGAATGGGTGGCAGCTGCAGGTGAAGAACTCACTTTAGCAGTAGAAGGGGATACAGCAAATAACATACCACCCACTCACCTTGATACAGATGAAGATCTGTGGAATGGTACCTGCCTATCGCTCAAGAATTGCTTTGCAGAATTCCACCAGGCTCAGTCCACCTTCAAGAAACTCCAACAACTCAAACAAATAAAGGGAGAAGTCGAAGACTATATCAACAGGTTTGAAAGACTCCGATGCAAGGCAGGATGGGGAGCTGACAACCCAGGAACCATAGTGGCCTTTAAAGTAGGCATGGACCCTGGATTGCTTGGAGCATGCTATGGGCATTGCCCTCAACCAGAGACACTCCTTCAATGGCAACAGGCAGCCACAGAAGAGGAAAAGATCTATGACGAACAACAGTATGCTATATCCCAAGCCAAGGATCGCAGGGGAAGACCCACAAAACTCCAGGAGATGGCCAGAGACGCTGACAGACGAGGCAGGGGACTGAAACCTAGGAACTACTATGACCCTGACCCTTGCCCTTATGTACCTATGGAAGTCGATGTCACCAGAACCCAACAACTATCTCTAGAAGAAAGAGCAAAGCTTATCCAGGCTGGGAAATGCTTCCACTGCAAGAAGGAAGGTCACATGTATCGTGATTGCCCTACACGGCCAAAGGTGCCACCAGGCACCAAAAGAAGACAGAAACCGAAGGATAGGCGCTGCACTCAACAGCCCAGAGCTAGAGCAGCAGAAGCCTCGGGTTCTAACATCACCCAGAGCCATGACAACCACCCTTCCGATGCAGATGAGGACAGTGATGCTGATACCAATTGCTCTGCCCCTCCAGTGTATTCCAAGACCGATGTTATGGCTGCTATCAAGGCCATGAAGACCAATGAGCATGATGAATTGATCGAGACCCTCACCATGCATGAAGATTCGGATTTTTAGGCCGCCCAAAGTCAACAGCCTGGCTGCAGGCATTATGTACTCATCGTGTGTATATTAGGAGACTCAATGTTATGAACATTCCTCTGACCATACAAACAGCAAGTACAATGGCTGAACAAACAGCTCTACTTGACAGTGGAGCAACAGAGAACTTCATCGATCATAAAACATGGAAAACCTTAGGCATCAGTCGGCAAATGCTTAAAATGCCCATCACTGTTCTTAATGTGGACGGAATGGAAAACAGAAAGGGCAAGATCACCCACTACTGCTGGCTGCAAGTTGCACTAGCTGGGGCTGACCGACTACAGAGGTTCTTTATCACATCCCTAGGCAAGGATCGTATGATTCTGGGATACCCCTTCCTCTGGGAGTTCAACCCTTGCATAGACTGGAAGGCAGGAGAACTAGAAGATGGAGAGGTGACAATCCAGAGCACCAAGTTTAAATGGATCTGCCAAATGGTCAAGAAAGCAGCCAATAAACTCTTGAAGGTTGGGAAACTCCCCAAACACACCTGGCAGTTCCTCAGGAAAGTCAACTTCGCAGAGAAATGGGCCAGGAATACTGAGAAGGAGCACACCCACCTGTCGATGCAATCCCTACCAAAAGAATTCAGACGCCATTGGAGGGTCTTCTCTGAAGAACTCTCACATCGTTTCCCACCAACTAGAGGGACGGACATGACCATAACATTCAAAGAAGGAGCCCCCTCTTCTATCAATTGCCAACCCTATCCTCATTCCCCGGCTGAAAAGAAAATTGACTATGAATGGACGAAAGAAAACCTTGCCCTAGGTCGTATCAGAGAAGGCCCCTTGCCCATAGTCTCACCATCCTACTTCAGAGGCAAGAAGGGGACTGACAAGAAGCGAGTCATCATTGACTATCAAAAGGTTAACAACTGGATGGTCAGAGATCACAATCCTCTCACCAATATCACTCAGGCCCTCAAGGCCTTACATGGGAAGACACTCGTCTCAAAATTTGATCTCAGAGATGGCTACAATAACATTCGCATAGCTGAGAAGGATCAGTACAAGGCAGCCATCAAAAACCATCTAGGCACATTTATCCCCACTGTCCTCTTCTTTGGTCTCTGCAATGCACCAGTGTGGTTTCAAAGACAGATTAGAAAGGATTTTGCACCCTTCCTTGAAAAATACCAAGGAGATGCGGACAACTATATGGATGACTTCTGGATAGCCACCGATGATTCACCTGCTGGGATCAAAAGACATCTTGAGGCCATACATGACTTCCTCGATGTGTGTGAAGAACAATCATATTACCTCAAGCCGAGCAAATGTCAGATCACGCAACCCAAGATGATGTTGTTAGGATGGGAAGTCATGGCAGAAGGGCTCAAGATTGACCCAGATAAAGTGGCAGGCATTGCACAATGGCTGCGAGTGCTGAAGTCAGTCAAGGAAGTCCGACAAGCATTGGGAGTGCTAGGATATCAAAGACCATTCATCAGAGGATTTGCCCAGCTGGCACGACCCCTGACTGAACTCACCAAAAAGGGCACTCCTTTCAAGTGGACTGCTAAACGAGAGGCAGCACTGGACAGATTAATCAAGATGGTGACAGAAGCACCCATTCTTGCATATCCAGACTTCCACAGACAATTTGAGCTCGAAGTAGATGCATCTGCATTTGCAGTAGGGGCCATACTCTTCCAACGTGACAAAGACAACAAGAAGAGGGATGTTGTAACACTTCCTACGCGAGCGAAGCTCGAGCATAGTAAATGTCAGTAGGTAGATAATAAGAATAGATGGACTTGAAAACTCCTTAAGAGCATTGCACAACAAAACCAGCCAAATCGTGGGGGTTTATTGTGAAAGCTACATAAAGGAGTAAGTCTGCCCTTCACTACGGAGGGCATACAGTTTATATACAAAGGTTTCCTACCCTAATTCTACATAAGTACGAGCCCGAACAGTCCCTAATCTCTCAACGATCTTCCGATCATTCTCTGTGTGTGCCTTGTGTCTCAAGGCTTCTCTTAGGGTCTGGTCCGACCCTTCTGTGTTTGGGGCAGCCCGTTCTGCCAGGGCGTGCTGCGGGTGATGTTTGGTTTAAATGCGCAACGCCTGTGTTGCGTTGCAGAGTCGATGCGAGAGTCTGAGCACTATATGGCCGAGCCATGCAGGCCGGGCCGTTCGTGCCATGCGTGAGATACACACACAGCGATAGTCCTCGCTGTGTTCTTACTTATTCTAACACTTTTTCTTAACTTTGTTCACCATAAAATATATTTATGGCACACTGGTTTCAGTGTGCAATTTATTATTTTGATCCGCATTGCCTAAATGGCTCAGCGGTGTTCGTGTATTGGTCCTTGCCCAATATGGGCACAAGCCGGTCCGACTGGCCGCTTATCTTAGTCGCGTCATCCCTATATGGCCATACTGGCCATATAGTGGCTACGCGTTTACCTAGCCTAAGTCTCTTGCTCATGCAATTATAATACATTGTAAGGCGTCCCTATTTGTCCGCCTTACACCCTCCCCCACAAGAGTAGAATCCGGGGGTTTTGAGGGTAGCAAACAAAGATAATATTGGTGCCAGCGTCAGTGCGTTGGCTTAGGCAGTCTGTGCATTTTTAATGCAACTAGAAGTACATGATCACGAACTCATAACCGTGGAACACTCTTGGGATACAAATACATTCAACCCTTATTTGGGTCGTACTGTGAAGGTCTTTTTTGATCTTCCTAGCCTGGGCCCATTCTGGTGTCCTCGTCCTCATCGCCCCATCCATGGACGAGAAGTATCTCTTCCTCGTCTGGGGTGGCTATGCAGGTTTGGGCAAAGTCTTCAGTGGGTTTTACTGAAGGCATATTGGAAGGCTCCACCTTTGGCTGTTGAAAAGCGGGGACAGATGGTTGTGGCGCCGTGGCATGAAGATCTTTTGTTGCCCGAGATTGTTCGAGGGCGGGGTTGTAGTTTCCCGGGGCATCTACATGGACTGTGTCAAGGACCCATGTAGGATTTTCTTCGATGCGTTTGCGGGCAAGGTCTCTCGCCTTTCTCAAGACTGGTGCGTATACGCTGGTTGGGTGTTCCTTGAGATCCATCTCGATGTAGGCGGTTGCCCAGGGGCGCCATTGTTCTGCCTCGTCGGGGAGTACTCTGTTGCAAGCCAAAAACTTGGCTATCTGTTCAATGCTTAAGTTGTGCACAGAGCCAAACTGGGTCTCTAAATATGGATCAGTGCGTCTGATTTGGGATACGGGCAGCTGCCTTTGGGTTATTATTTGCTCATATCTTTGTGGTACACCCAGTAGCGCTGCCGTGGCACAGAGGAAGTTGGATCGGAGAGGGCCGCTGCGTATTGCTGTCCCCACAATGTTCAGGGGCAGGAATGCTAGTATGGCCCGGTTCCCCTCAATGTGTGCAGTCTGATAACCTTTCCCGACGCGAGGGATCCCTACATATCGGAAGTTCTCTTCTGCTGTGTGTTTTTCGCACAACCAGCGTCTCCATATGGCTGGATGCGTGGCTGGTAAGGGTTCAGGGCGAGGAGGAGTGGGCTGGGTCTCTAGTCCAGTTTGTAAGGTTGTCCATTGGTCAAGAGCGTGGCTATGGATATCACCACGCAACTCAGGTGGGGTAAACTTAATACATTCAGCATATGCTCTGGTGTGCTTAATCTTATCTGGTGAACTGAACAACGCATCTATCTCTGATTGTGATTGAGGGTCTCTATCAGGCGAGATCAATACGCTGTCCCTCCCCCCAAAAATGATGCCCTGCAGGGGTAATTTACCCTGGACTTTGCGTGCGGCGAGAGCTTCCGGAGTTAGGAATCGTTCACGACGGACAAGGGTGGTCTGGAAGTTGGGGGTTCCATCTGCGTTCAAGCTGCCCAAAGCCAGTACATAGCACTTGTGGGTGCTGAAATTGATCTGACCATCAGGAGTCCTGGGGACTGTATCAGGCGCAGCAAGCAAGGCGTTGTCCCTGCAGTAATAAATGATGGGGATCAGGGCAGGGAAGCCGAACTGGGGAGCGATTGGGGTGGGACCGGATGCTGATGCTTGTGGAACATCATCAGCCAACATTAGGTCAAGGGGAGCATCTGTCATGCGATTTAATAATCCCAGGTTTTGTGACTCAGGGCACATCATTGATTCACCTGGGGGTTCTAATGGTTGTAGCCGTGAAAGTAGTGGTGTAGGAGCTAGTTCAGGCAGCTCCAGTGATTCACCTGGAGGGTCTAGCAGTTGCAGCCTTAAGAGGAGCTGCGGCGGAGCTGACGCGGGCCTGGAGGATGTGAGGTCATGATCCTCGCGCATGGGGTCCTCAGATAGCGTCTGTGATGATGCAGGGGGTGAGGAATCGCGTCTGGCTATTTTGCATGGTCTGCCTTCTGAATTATCGATCTGCGTTTCTTGAAGCGCAGAGAGCTGTTCAGAGAGGCTGTGGACTTTGCAGTTCTTTTCCTGGAGTGCATGTTGCGCTAGCTCTTTTTGTGTATTAGAAGTTTCAAGGTCGAGACCTTGAGTGTCTACCTGTTCTTGCAGTGCTGCAAGGTCGGTAGCCTGAGTTGTTATTTGCTCGCGCAATGATATGTTCTCCGCAAGGAGCAGGTCTCTGTCTTCACGGGTGTTGCCAATGATGGCTTCATCGCGCTTGTGCTCAGCAGCGCGGAGAGAGGATGAGTTGTTAAGCTTGTTCTCAAAGTAGTGGTGGGCCCACGCGGCACATGTATGGCACATGCAGGGCTCATGGGTTATGATCTGGAGCTGTTCATTAAAGCCCCATGCAGAGGTGGTGGGCATTGGTGCAGAATGCGCTGGTGCAGCTGTTGTGCTGCTAGTATTTGTCTGAGGGGTAGGATCGGGTAGATCCTGGACTATAGGTTCCCATGTAGACTGATGAACAGTTCTACGGTACATGCGGGGTACTAGAGGGACGGGGAAATGAGTGTCGCGAGCGTTATTTATTCTGCGGGGGTACCCCTGTCTCAGTAGAGTGGGTACCCTGTTTCTGGTACAAGCGATCGACGCGATCACTCGCGCTAGTCATTGATCCATCTTACAGCGCAGAAGATCGATTGGATCTCCGATGCCCATTAATTCGAGGTAGGCATCCAGGGCCTGTAGATCTTTACAGGTTTCGTGGGTTTCCCAAGTGGTATCTCCCAGATTCCAATGGATCTGGAAAGACAGGTTGTCCTTGTCCCAGCTATGTGCTAGGATCTTGTCCACTAACCATTCCTGATTATCGGGGGTACCATAATCATAATAAGGGAAGGTTTCCCAGTGCAGGAATAGTGTATCATCGTTGGCTAAGTGTGCGCGTAACTTACTCCGGTGGAATCAGCCGTGTAGATTGCGCGCCCTTAGCTGCGTGGGAAGTCTGATTTCATATGATGATGCATCCGGGTGTGCGTTGAGTACTGTAAATGGTCCAATGTACTTAGGAAGTAGTTTGGATGCACATCCTTTTGGTAGGGAGAGGTCTGCTGTGGATACATAGACCAGATTGCCAACTGCAAAGGGATCATCTTCCGATCGCTTGCGGTTGGCGTGGTATGTCTGGCGTACTCTACTTTCAATAATAGCATCATGTGCTTCGACAAGGTTCCGGAGTGCTTTGGTTACGAAGTATTTCACACCGGGGACAGTACTGTGCTCCGGCCGTGTACCAGGATTCATACTAGGTACATAGCCATAGTTTAGTTCAAATGGGGCAAACCCTGATGAACTACTGATGGCAGAATTGATGGCGAATTCCACCATTGGTGTCTTATTAGACCAGTCCTTCTGGTCAGGGCTCACTGTGGCTCTAAGAATTTGGGCGATAGATCGAATCGCTTGCTCTGATGCGCCATCCATTTGTGGATGGAAGGATGTGGACATAAGTAACTTAGTTCCAAGAAGTTTGTGGGTTTCTCGCCAGAATCTAGACGTGAATTTAGAGTCCCGATCGGATACTATAGACTGTGGCAGGCCGTGTAGCCGTACAATCTCTTGGACATAGATCCAGGCGAGTTCACTCGCTGTGGTGGTTGTACAGATAGGCATGAGGTGTACCATTGATGTGAGGCGACAGATCACTACCCAGAGGTAATCAAAGTCGCCTGATTCAGGGAATGGACCCACAAAGTCCATGGCTATTGATTCCCATGGTCGGGAAGGGATTGGCAAACTATGTAGTAGCCCAGGCACCTTCTGCGTGCTGGACTTGGTTGTTTGACATACGGGGCAAGTTTTACAGTACTGTTCGACGTCCTGTCCAATTTGTGGCCACCAATAGTAGCGACGAATATATTCCGAGGTCTTTTGTGGTCCTAAGTGTCCTAGCACTTGATGTGCTTGCGCTAGGACCACTTCCATTAAGCATTGCTTACTGTACATGGCCGATGGGACACATAGAATGCGGTCTTCTGCTTGATTGCGTGTATACATGAGATCATCGATGATCTCGAAGTTCTTATGATGCCCTGGGGCCTTGATTACTTTAATGAATAGTGTATCTTTCCCATATCCTTCCCGTACATTCTTTAGGAAAGATTGATCACCCTCAACTTTAGGGTGAAGATCCGCGTAGTGACTAAGTGAGTCGCTAACTCGAGGGTCTTCTTGGGTCTTTGGATCGGATCGATCCTTCTTTGTAGGAGGGTGATCTGGCTCTTTATTTGCAGCTAGTTCTGCTGCTTCTGCTTGGCGTGGTTCTACGCCTTCGATAATTTTACGCTTGGGTGCATATGATATAGGTTCATCTGGCCTCCTGGGCAGACGCCGATGTCTCTTGGGGCGATTGGAGGCTAGGGAGTCATCGAAAGATGTTCTCATAGCCCTATTCTCTTCAAATCGATCCCAGGGCAGTTCTTCCCCTTCGGGGTCAAGGAGAGAGTCTGCGTTCACATATTGGGCCGCATCTTGCGGCTCATTCCACTGATCGCTCTCATAGTACCTTGAGAGCGCATCTGCAACTAGATTGGATTCTCCCTTGATGTAGATAATATCGAAATCAAATCGCACAAGGAATTCCATCCATCGTGCTTGCCTACTATTTAGCCGACGCTGTGTTTTAAAGAACTCCAGAGCTTTGTGATCAGTCACGATCTGGAGCTTCCGTCCTAATAGCTTGTCTTCCCACTTAAGGAGTGCTTCAAGTATCGCGATAGTTTCCATTTTGAACACGCGATAGTTCATCTGAGCTGGGGTGAACTTCTTAGACATGAATCCAGCAGGGTGGCAGGTTTGCCAAGTTGCGCCCTGCCCATACATAGCACCAATACCTGACGTTGATGCATCACATACTATCCAGATTGGATCAGTAAATGACGGATCTATGGGCTTAAGGATCGGAGATCTACACGCGATCGCCTTGATGCTCTCGAAGCAAGCTTCATGTAGGGGTTTCCAATAAAAGGGTTGACCATTCCGGCAAATGGCAGATAGTGGACTAGTATAAGCTGTAACATCTGGCATAAGTGTGCCAGGTACTGTACTAGCCCAAGGAAGCGTTGTACATCTTTATGATTGTGGGGTGTCCGCCAATCGCATATGCGTGCCATCTTATCTGAATCTGCATGGACTCCCCGTTTATCTATCCGATGTCCGAGGCAGTCCATGCTCTCTGAATATAGATCGCACTTATCTTTCTTAAGATAGAGCTGGTGTTTTCGTAGTGTCTCGAATATATAATCGAGATGCTTTTCGTGATCTTCCAAGGTATCGCTAAAGATGAACAGATCATCTAAGTACGCGTATACAAAGATCCCTATGACATCACGAAAGATTGCTGTCATCAACCGTAGGAAGGTAGCAGGGGCATTACAGTCACCCTGCTGCATGACATTACTCTCATAAGTCCCAAAGACTGTGGCAAACGCAGTTTTGTGCACGTCTTCTGGGTCAATTCTGACTTGTTTATATGCATTAGATAGATCGATCTTAGATCGATACTTCGCGCGTGCTACGTCCATCCGGATCTGATCTTGATCTGGAAAGGGCATAACATCTTTGTGTGTATTATCATTACACTGGCGGCAGTCCATGACTGTCCTTAGTTTACCAGACTTCTTTAAGATGCACAGTAAAGGTGCTGCTTGTGAGACTGCTTTGGGCGTCCACCAGCCATTATCGACATATTGGCGTAGTTTCTCCATAAGTTTGGGCCACATCGCCTCAGGGCAGCGTGGCAGTCGATAAGAATATCGTTTATCATTATCAATCAAGGGAATCTTGTGATTGATTTCACGCAGTGGTGGCAACCCTGGTGGGGAGCCATTCATTATATCTGAGTATTTCGCGAACCAATGTTCGCGGCATGTCTGAAGGTCAATCTTAGTATTATTATTCCGTGAGATGATGTCCATCAGGTGGACACATTTTTCCTCCTGTCCCTCTCTCAGAAGGGGTAGTGAGCCCTGACTACAGTTTAGTGTGTTCCTTGAGGGATCCGCAGATCGGGGCATTAGTCAATGATTAGATTTCGAGGTAGATTTCCCAGATGATGTGGAGATCTGTCCTTGCATTGATCGTTTCCGAGAGATCATCAGATCTTCCTGTCCCACAGACAGTGTCAGGACCACTTGGCTCTTATAAGATAGGGTGTCATGGCCAAAATCCAATATCAGTCCGTGTTTCCGCATGAACGGGGTACCGATAATCATATCATAATGATCTATGTTGACCACATCCAGATAGGCGTCACTATCTTTGATCGGACCGAGCTTGAGGGATGTCCTTGAGCCGAAATTAATCATTGATCGGCTTCCAACGGTACCTAATTGTAGCGCAACGGGATTATCCAATTGCATTACGTCTAGCTTGGCTACACAGGCGAAATCATGTGTAATGGATACGGTAGTGCTCCCTGAGTCTAATAAAGCGTATGCTTCAAGGCCGTTGACCTTGATCAATGTGGCCATGCATCTACGATTGCAATCAGACTTGCGTGGACGCTCTCTGGTTGTGTAGTTCCGGCATTGGGCTGATCTGAACTCACGATCATTGGCCTGATCTTCGACGCGTGTGGCCGCTATACGTGTGATTGCCTCTGGGCTGATGTATACAGGGTCTGATCCCTCTGTCCAATCATCTGGACGATGTAGATAATCCCCAAAGTCCAGAGAAATGCTCTCAGTGGGTGTATCATTACACCTCGAACAGGTGCTTATGTCCAGGACGTTTGGGGACTGGGGTCTAGATATCTCGTCGAGATTGTCATACTCTTCTTGAGTCATCGGCGGTCTGCCGTGTAGCTGAGCCTCTAAGTCTATACACCTCCGCGCTAGGCGGATACAATTGTCCTGGAGGAGTTCCTCATTGACTTTCAGAGCATTAGTTAGGTGCTCCTGATCTAATTCTTTTTCCAGTTCCTTGTACTGTGATACTACGTGTTCGTTAACTTTATGCAGTGCCATCAACTGCATTGACAATCTGTGGTTTTGGTGCTCCAATTCTTCATTAAGAGTGCC